>JAVYIG010002138.1:0-268742 GCA_035222895.1 Strongylocentrotus droebachiensis
TTCTGTTTACATGACTCTTTATGCAGGGATATGGGTGCCAATTAAGGCTAGGTGTCAGCTGTCAGGTGATAAAAAAATATAATATTTCACATAATCACCTGACAAAGTATAACATGTTGTGTATTCATAACACAAAACTTAATGCGTGGGGCAAAACTATTACAATGCAAAGTTAAGGATAGTCAGGATTTACTTTCACGAGAATTTAAAAAAGATTATGTTACAAATTATACTAGTTTATACCCATATCTTTAGGTTACATTGTCAAAAGATCAACATTTCTTACCAGGTACGCAGATACGATTGTGATGCTTCACATGGTCACTGTGGGCTGCCATTTTGGATTTGAGCTGATTGAACTATGATGGCGCTATATAGCGTTCGGTCGAGAGTCGAGAGCGCGTAACGCTGGCCTTTGTTTTTTTAAACTTTAGAATACCCATTGATTGATTGATTTTTATTCGACAAGCTTCCAACATACAACAATATACAATAATAACAGATCAGAAACCCATAGAGCTATATACTAACACATAGAGATATAGCTCTATGAGAATACCCCATCTTTTTTTCTTTCTTTTTTCTTCTTTATAATTACCCCATCACAATACTACTTTTCAATTCAATTCACTTCCAATAATTTTATTTCCGGGAACTCAATCAAAACATGAAGAAAAAAATGCTTACACAAAAAGAATATGAAAGACATTTGCAATATCAGTAACATATGAAACTTAAACTTAAATGTCGAATAGTAATCAAATTATTTTTACTATACAAAATATATAAAACCTTTCATAAATTAGAACGAAATTTTGGAGGAAAAGTGAAATCAACTTAGGAGAGCTTGTATTAGTGTGGATAACTATTTTTTTTTTAAAGGTGGGGGAAGGAAGAGATACTGAAGAAAAAGAAAAGGATAATAATTAAAACAAAATTAAAGGTGAAAAACAAAGAGATGCTGATAGGGAGATAGAAACTACAGAGAGAGAGAGAGAGCGGAGAAAAAAGAAAGAGAGAGAGAGAGAGAGAGAAAGGAGAGACGGGAGGGAGAGAGAGAGGGGGAGGGAGGGAGGGAGGGAGGGAGGGAGGGAGGGAGGGAGGGAGGGAGGGAGGGAGGGGTAGGGAGGGAGGGAGGGGGAGGGAGGGAGGGCCCGGGAGAGAGAGCCGTGGAAGAGAGACCTGGGCGTTGCCGGGGAGCTTGACGGAGGGGAGGGGAACGGGGGGGGGGGGGGGGAGTTGATAGTGGCACTGGTCCGGGGGCAGTTCACCGTGTCTATTGTTGACATTGATTCTTCTGAAGGAGTCTATAAGAGGTACATGTATAGCGAAAGAAGTTCTTAAGAATACAATTTAGCTACAAAGAAAATGAAAAATAAAAAATACTTGCAAAGAATAATTGACCTAGACTGTATGAAATATAAAATGCTTGAAAAAAGAAAGTAGCCTAATCATATGACTACACTTTTGAATAAAAAATCCCTTTCTCGTTTTATTCCTACGGTACACAAGTTGAGCATAGTGGGCCGGGATACACCCCCCCCCCCCCCTTCTAGCCTATCTCGCTATGAAATAGTATGTAAATGGTGATGAGCATGGGAGGTAATATAGGTTATCTGCATGGAAGAATGAGATGCAGCAGCCGATCGACCGCTTGCTTCTTGTCACGTTTTGTACTCTTAACTTTATGTTTCATGACTGTATACTCTTCACATACTTTGTCTTCGTCTTACAGATGCACATGTTCATTAATTCATTTACATTGTTTTGAATGGCTACTTGCTCCATTTTAACCTTTTAAAATATCATGAGTTCGAAACTTGATGTCGAGTACTTAATAATTGGTAGAGCATTAACTTTGGTATATATTTTACTATATTTGATTGATGGTTTATGTGAACATTATGAACAATAAAGGGTGTTCAATTTCTTCTTTTCCCCCTTTTTTCCTGAGTGAATAATATAGAGCATAAATAAATATGCACCCCCACTCCCTTCCCCCACCATCCCTGAAATGAAACCCTTAAGTCTGACAGAAATAAGTTAGTTTTGGCCTACATGTAGTGAAAACTGTCGATTTGTGTCACGGTAATGATAATCAAAATCGTCTGAAATAACAGTTTGCCTAATCAATAACTTTTATATTCTCGGTATTTTCCTCAAAAAATTGAAGTCGCGGAAATCCATGTTACTGTATATCACATGACAGATTCTGTTTGATGTGTGGTTACGTCACATGCACAATCTCTACGCTGTCACTGCACTACTGGAAAGTGAACGAGAGTACGTAGGCACTTGACGTCTTTACTTGATTAATAAATTGTCACAGTCAAAATATCATTACTTGTTGGCAGCATAATGAACTTGAAGGGAAAACACCTAGATCTACTTCTGTGGTACTAGCAACATTTATTTTATCCACGAACCGAGTTTTTTTTTCATGCGACATCGACCAACAACATCACCGAAAAGAGTCTTCCAGCAGTCGAGCTTGCGACTGCCAGTGGATGTCTGGGCGGCTCGCGTGGGCGTGGCGTGTACTGAAGTTGCGGACATGTCAATCACGGGCATGGGCTGGTTTGTGGCAGTGACTTCTCTGTAGGAAGTCGCCTTTCGACAATGATTTACTACTTATTCACATTGAATGTTTCTGCAACTTTTTAATTAACGTATGGACAACAACAATGGATTACCTGGTGGAAATATGCCAATCTTTTTATAATTACAGACTTGTTCCAAGTTCAATGTCTGTGAGGAATGTCTTTTTGACATTAACGATGTCAATATTTTTGATGGGTAAGGTTTTAATTTTTGTTTCTCTTCTTGTAAATCATGATTGAGTGTGAGTGAAAGTGAAACTGAGGTTAAGCAGTGTTTACGGCTTATGTTTGTCTATATTTCTGTAGTCGTATATAAAGATTCTTATAAAGTTGTAAAGCAAAGTCAAGTGTAAAGACTATAATTAATGTACTAAGTAATTTGATAGTTTAGTGTAAACTAGTACTGTATTAAGTCTTGAAACATATTATGGATTAGCTTTGAGGGTTTTATTATCACCTAGCCCTCAAGGCTATTATGGATAGCATATCATTATAGGCCCCTACCCTTCCGAGTCATACACTGTAATGCTGTATTGAAAAATTGACAATGTACTAATTTAGTAATTTTGCGTGTTGAAACAAGTACTAGGAAAGTCAAAGTTGTCTGGCACTTTGTCACTGTGACATTACAGATGCAGCCAGTTTGAAGTGCCCATACATGTACTTTACTGGGCTATATGCATTTATAAAGTTGTATAGTAATTACAACTTTCAGAATGCATAATTTTTGTTCAATTTCATTCAAACTTTCACCAGTCTTCTTTTTTAAATTTCTGGTTCCTTTTAGACTAGTTGTCTATTTTTTTAAAGCTTAGCTTGGGCTGCATCAAATTCACATGTTGTAGCAATCATTTGCATCTGCTTAATTACCTTGTTACAGTAAATCATCCTTTTCCAATTTTTTGTAGATTAATTTTTAATGCCTTTTAACAAAATTGTTAAACCAAGTCTTAATTTCCAATGAAGGGTCTGATTTCCATCAAGTAGAAAGCATCAGGAAAGGAATGTTGTAAATCTTTTCTCTTTTCTTCTTCTATTTCTACAATAATAGGAAAATTAATTGTATTTTCAAAAGTAGATGGGTGGTATTCTCATAAGTTAAGCCGGGACTAAGTCCAGACTAAACAAGAATTTTAGTTCACACTTCTATGGAATGCTAGGTTTCATCTTCCTCCTTCAATATTCATGATAATCAAGATAATCTACCAAAGACTTTGTTGAAATTCAGTTGATACTCATATTATCTTTTTCTTCCCATTTCATTGTTTTTTTGGACACTTTTCATTGAAGGATTAAAATAATCTGTACAGGGTAAATGAGTTGGCAACAGGCACTCCATAAAAGTGTGGACTAACTTAGTACGTGCTACCGGAATACCACTGATATACCATACATTTGCTTGTCTATACAGCTTGATCTTCATGTGTACTGTAATGTTAGTAGACTCTAGAGAGATGGAACAAATTTTTTTTTAATTTTTTTTTTTTTTTTTTGGGGGGGGGGGGGGGGGTAATTGTATTCAAATTGGAAAAGTTTTAGTTTTCAATGAAAAAGCTGAACGAATTAATTATGAAATGAATAGCAAAATAAATGAAATCCCCATTGTCCATATTATGTTTCAGGTACTCCTTCCAATTGTATCTCCTGGAAGTCTTGGTTCATGGAAGACAGGCTCAGCAGAAGCATCCACAATTCTGATAGCTTTCTCTCCCTAGACTTCAACTGCTCTTCGTTTGATTTGGAATGCTCTGCATGTGATGCTGGAAGCTTTGCCAATTTAAGTAAGTCTTGACTCTTGAGGGAGAATTACACAAAGCATTGTCTTATCTGCCACATTTACCTGCATTTACAGTAGTTTATTGATTTCCTATGTTGCTTGCATATTTAATTACAACATTTTTTTTAAAGCCAACAAATTGTAAAGATCTACAATCTTTATTTTTTTCGTTCAAATAATTACCAAAAATCCAAAATGTTTGAATGCATCATGTCTTTTTCTGCACAAGTCCCTTCATAATTGATATCCATGGCCCCATATACTGTACCTACAGGTAATACCTATTCAATAATCAATTTAAGACCAGAGTTGCGTTCTTGAAACGTCAACCTTTGTCAATGTCGTCACAGACATTGAATGTGTTTGTGTTAAGATAGTGTACACTTCAATTTATTTGTTTAGCCTTACAGTGCAGCAAACATTTTTTTTAATAACTTCTGTAGTACATGTTTGTACTGTCGCCCACACTGTATTTTGCTAAGTCTGGTGATAGGAATTAGTTCTGTTTGTATAGGGGTTGGTTATGAATTTACACACAAAGAAAAACACAAATTTCATTCGTTATCTACACTTGTATAATATAGGTTAAATCTTGCAACCACAGTTTATTAATAAAATTACCCAAAACCCTGCTTCATCAATCAACAAGCGCTTTCCAAGACGTGTAATCTTACAGGTATATGTCCTAATGATAGTTCAAACGTCAAACTATGAAAATAGTATCATGTGCCGGGTCACTACACTATCCCGACTGAATGAGTTGGAAGCCTGCTTAAAACTTAAAACTAAACTGCAATACTACTAACTAAACTTGAAATTTAACTGAAGACTACTAACTACCAGGAAGTGGTTCACCATTACATGTATGTACACTGGTATTTGTTTACGCAGTTATATATTCAAGGTTTTCCTACAGGATCAAATACAAGCACCCTAATTACAATAAATAATACTGCCTGATTCTTTTCCATCTACCGGTACTCCTGTACCGCAGTGCGGGGTATGCCGTTCCCGCCAGCAAGTGGATCAAGGACCCTCCTTGTCAGCACCGATGAAGTTTTGGCCTTTCCTGGGGGCGAGCGCCTTTACCCTACCTTATTAATACTGTATTCCAAAATTTGTTATGGAAAACATTAAATTAGAGCACATTTTTTTTTTGTCCCGGTTGTGGCGGGAGGTTTTTTCATAAACCGGGAGATTCTACATCGAAGCGGGAGAGCGGGAGGAAAGGCGTGCTGGCGGGAATCTCCCGCTACGAGCTATTGGGACGGCGGGGGAATGAGCGTGGAGGCGTGACTGAGACTCCCTCCAAATGCGGGAGGGTTGACACTTGACAGCCCTGATGTAACAGATGTATATGAATTGCCTTCCCAGCCTGAGAAATGCAGGAAAGCTATTAATGAGAGACTTCCCCCAACAAAAAGGGAACTAAAGTCCCTGGAATGTTAACCTAAATGCTTGTTAACTCTCAATGTGCCGGTGTCACGTACAGTATATGTGGACAAAGATAAAAACATCTATACATAATGGAATTCCAAAAATGTTGTGTTTTAAGTTGTGTTTTAACTACGTTTACTTAATTACCGGTACTTAGATAATCCTAACTACTAACTACATGTAGCTAAACTTAGTTTTTTGTTTTTACACTTTACATTGTAGATAATCCTACAAATGACAATTAGAGCTACTACAGCCTACTAGTAATTGTCATACTGGGATAATCCTACCATGAGATTGACCACTTTCTGCTAAAAAGAACAATATTTTCCATTTTTGCAAGGGAAGCTTGCAAACATCCAATCACCTGAGCATACGTGTAATATAACACCAACACATATTGGCTCTGCTTACATGGGACCATCGTAGTATTACATTTTAAGTTTGCAAAACCTCTGGAAGGTTTTAAACAACTTACCTGGTACTAACAATGACATGGATTCACAGAGAACAAAAACAATTTAATAGTGGTCAAACATTTTTAACTACAAGTTTGTGAAACCTCAAAGATGTGAATAAAGATCCCCCTTCTCAAAGAAAATTACTAATTTACATATGAACATTGAAATGTACACACACACAATTTATGAAAAATGGTAATTCACTAATTTGTATACAAAAATAGAACGTAGGCCCAGATTTAGGCAATCTAACTCTCATACGCATGTACTTAGACTGTAAATTTGGTTTGCTCCTCCAAATAATGATCTTTGACCTATGAAAATAAATCTGGATTTGATAAAGGCTAGATTGTGTATGACTTTGCTGAGCGCTCAGCAAACAGTCCCATACAATATAGCCAATTGTGAAGTGATATCCACCTCACGCTCTACATGTAGATTGTTTACATAAAAAGGCAGACATATATGGGCCTGTAATGTGTTATCTCTGAACACAGTGACTAGTACTTGTATGTTATCCTGGTCATAGCTATGTAGTTTCCACCCCCCCCCCCCCTCCACACACACACATACTTTTTATATTGCATAATATTTTTAGACCACGACCAGCAAGTTTTTTCTTCTTGAAATTTAAAACAGGAAACTGGAATAAATACTTAACTTGTGATGTATCATACATAATTTAGATCAATTTATGTACTTAGAAGAACGATTTTGCAATGGAAAATGATTAACAGAATTTCATTACAAAAGAATTTTGTGGTACATGTACATGTGTGTTTAATAGCTTGAGGGCTCTATATTAAGCTTGGTTAATGATGTAGTGGTAAGCATATTTTTGAACTACAAATAAATGAACATACCGGTACACATACGTTAACTTTATCAGCCGGGTATCTACATGACTGTGTATAATATATGGGGAAAAACTACAAGTACTGTGGCTTTGAGAAAGGAATTGAGGGCATACATGAATAAGATTATATCACTCATTCTCTTTCAGTCATTCAGTTGTATGTTAGACATACATGTAGGAATACTGACTTTACATAATAATAATAATAATATAAATACATACATGTAGGTAGGCTTGTATCAGAATGAGAAAGTCTGATTTGAAAATGTTATAGCATTTTGTAACCCATTGAGTAAGATTTAAAGATGTCTTCAGTCTTAGGCTCACTATTCAACTGGGAAATATTACCCAATTTACTCAATGAATTACTTTATATTTTCTTCCTTTGACAGCAAACAAAGACTGTGCCTGTTGCGACCTCAACGGTGAGTGCGCCCGTAAGAAGCTGTGCGTCGATTGCCTCGAGGGAGAATACCAACCCGACCCGGGCCAAACCGAGTGCCTTCTGTGTCCAAACGGGACTATATCGAACACTACATCGGCACTACAGTGCATGCCTTGCGCCAAAGGAACGGTCCAGCCCGTAGAAGGCGAGACGGTGTGTGAAGAATGTGAACCTGGGTACTTTGCAAACAAGACCGGGTTGTTGAACTGTTATAGCTGCCCTAAGGGGACGTTTTCAAACACCACTGCCAGTCACAACTGCACAAAGTGCCTGCCGGGACATTTTCAGCCGGATGGCGGGGCGACGGGGTGCGAGATATGCGAGCCAGGATCAGCAGCATCGTGAGTTGAGATACATGTACATGTACTGTTATACAGTCAAACCTGCTTTAGTGACCACCTGTCTACAAAGACCACCTGTCTATAAAGACCACATTTTTTGTTTTCCTTGAAAATGGTTTCTCATTGAAACATGTATCAAAGGAACCTATCTACAAAGACCACCTGTCTACCAAGGCCACTGTTTGTGTTTCCCTTGGGCGGTCACTATAGAGAGGTTTGGCTGTAAAACCATAGTTACCGGCACACTAACGAGACCAACATCAGGGCTCTGTTGAAACTTGTTATCAATAACAAGTTACAATAACTGTTGTAAGCTACTGAAGTTGTGGCATTTGATTGGCTAAGAGCAAATTCGCCATAGAAATTTAGCATTTGGTATTGATAACAAGTTTGATGAAAAGGGGCCCAGACCGACAACAAACCCCCAAATTACATTACTCTGAATGGTCAAGAATTGGTTGGAGACTTGGAGTCTGTAGTCTGTGTGGCAGTGTAATGTAACTGGTGAATTAATGTGTTTGTGGTGAATGAAACCACAGCATCATTGCGTTCCTCTTTCTCAGAAAGTTCAGTCAATAATAAATGATGATTAAAAACATTTTTGTTTAATCAAACAGTCAGGATTGCATGTACATGTAGAGATACAAAACTGTTTGTGTAATAACTTTACGTAGACATTCTACATGTAGATTGCTAATATCCTGTCATGGTATTAAAAGGAGGAAAGTCGTTTTCAACCATATGTTATTGATCATAGTGTTTATGCAATATTGGCCTTCAAGTGGTGGATTTTGTTGGATTACATTTTGATAACAAATCTTCATATCAATCACAGTGGAAAGTGTATAATAATTATTGTAGGCCACATCACTTTGTATTTTTTATTTTTATTTTTTTTGTAGTATGATGGTAACTATAGGTAATCTCACTTTCATGCTAGATTCATGAATTTGGGTGTCAAGTTGTTTTTTGTTGTTTTTGCTTTTTTGTTGCTTTGAAGAAAGTGGATATTTTTCTTTACTAAACTTTTACTTGTAAAAATAATCATCACTGAAGAACAGCAGCATACATTTAGCATATTTTTACTTCCCTTCTTCAGAATGTTTTCATATGGCAGAATGTTTCACATTAGCACTAATTCATTCCACATTAAAAAAGATATTGCAGTTTATGTGTGATTGCATTACTGATCAGTCTGAAGGTGCAAGTACATGTTTGATGTTTCTGATTTGACCTGCAGATCCGCTGGAAGTCTGAAATGTAAATTTTGCGACATGGGCACCTTTGCCAATAAATCTGGAAGCACTTCTTGTTTTCCATGTCCCCCAGGTAAGATGATATGTGTTGTCTTGTCCAAAGATTTGATTTATTTGTATCAATATAAACATAAGCAGTATATAGTAATTCCATAATCAACACAAAGTAATTGATTTGGAACAATCAACGTAAAGAGATTGGTAAGAATGTACACATGACCTAGAAGAAAGGAAGGGAGAGATGCAGTATTCTTTCAGTTAGTGCTGTAACATTACGGATATCTCCAATTCCGTTTAACCGCCAGTCAAAACCGGACGGTTTTCGGTTAAACGATTTAAAAAAAAAAAAAAAAAAAAATAATAGTTTTTTTTTTTTTTTTTTTTTTTTTTGTCCGTGTGAAAAAGCGGGAAGGACTTTCATTTAACTGCGAGGTGCATTTCAAGGCGCCGATTTGTGCTTGTGAACTTGTCACAAATAATAGTAACAATGTTGTTTTTAGAAGAATGTGTAAGATCATTAATGTAAATTAAAAACAGTAGAGGATCTAGGATAAAACCTTGTGGTATGCCTTGTGTAATAGAAGAAAAATTTGAGGAATTATTATTATAAACTACATATTGAGATCTATTACACAAATTACTTTCAAACCAAGATGACAGACAAATTGGAGTGTTGTTCTAGTTTCCGAGTGGTGAGTCAACACACAGATTACTGAGCTGGGAGACATTGCCAGGCATAGTGCCAGGTGGAGAGGCATAAATCGAAACTTTAAAAAAAAAAATATATATTAAAAAAAAAAAAAAATAAATAAAAAAAATAAACGGGAAAACGAAACCGTCCATTTAAAAACGGTATCCGCCATGGGCGGTCGGATACCGGACGGTTAAACGTTTGACTACAGCACTACTTTCAGTTGCATTCACAATTCATGCACAATTTTATGACAATCATTCATTTTTTGGCCAAGATCTCAGTCGGGATGAACTTTAAATATCTAGTGCAAAATGGCTGGAGCCAACTCTTAAAGAGATGGTTTATTGATTTCAAACTTGACTGAATTTGGTATCATTGCAATCGAAAAATGACACTGAGTAAAATCATTACATTTGTGTAACTTGTACATTCGAGCGAAATTTATAAAAACTTGATTGAACTTGACGAAAAATCAACCCACTCAACGCCCCGAAAACATTGTAAGTCAGCTGATTTTTGAAGTGACGACACAATATGAACAGCGGGCCGCTCAGCTGAAATGATTGACGACGGTGCGAGATGCAGTTTGCGTGCTATTCACATGGATTGCATTGACTCTCGGGTACCGTACCCATTTATACCTAACGCTGTTTACCTTCATCAAAATCCCCTGGAAATATATATGGATATGGACGAAAACATACTTGATTTGAGTTTTGAGGAGATAGAAGAAGGCTCCTCCATGGCATGGTTTTGGTTCTTAATCTGACTTTAGTCTAGATAAATGGTATATAACTTCCAAAAAGCGAGTGAATATCGTCAATGTATATGTAGCGTTCAAGTTTCCCGTAGCTAGTAGCTGTGCGTGCGTACTCTGTGTGTCGAACGTACGTAGTATGCGTGCATCTAGCGCAGCTTGCTAGCCAGCCTAGCCCGTAGCCCGGCGCTCGAGCTAGCCGTGAATCGCGAACCGGACTGATCTGTTTCTCTCGGTTTATCAGGTCCTACGACTTAATTTATCAAAAATGTAAATTAATCGGTCTAATCTAGTGCTGTAAGTCAGACGCTATGTTCGTGTTCGGTTCGGTTCGGCAGAGTTCGGCAATTTTTCACCCGAACTTGGTTCGGTTCGGGGTTCGGTAATATTATAATAGCAAGCAGCGTTATAGCCACGGCGGTCGGCACTGGGCGGGCTGGCTGGCCTGCCGTGCCCGACCAGCACGGAGGACTTCTGCACACTGCTTCCGCGAGCATGAATTTCACATTAAAAAACTGCTCTAAACGTAATTATTTGTGAAGAAAAATACTACTCACATTCGTATTTCCGTCTTGAATCAGGTTTTATTTTCAATTTTAAAAGAATCATGTTTTCAATTTGTCAATAAATGATATTTTGTAAAGATTTTCCGAGACGGTTGTTGTCTATTGTTAGAGTCATGAAAACTGCCATCTTGAATGGCTCGTCAAGAACTGTTTTTTATAAGTTTTTATTATCAATAGGAAAAATATAAAATCGCTAATTTTCCTGAATAAATAAATACTATACTATAATATATATTTATTTCATTATTTATATTGTAAAATTTGTCCGATATTGTTACAATTAATTTTTTTTTTTTTGTTGAGCTGAACTTGGTTCGGTCACGCACATGTATTCTTGTTTATGGCTTGTGATCGCGACGTAGCGTGGTCAGGATTTGGGATTTAAATGGCGCCAGTGAAGTCGCGCCCACCACTGGATGGGCATAAATCACAAAGGCGGAAAATGGGAAAAAAGTAAATATAAAATGAGCAATCATGACATAAAAATTAGGTACAAAATGACTAGTTTATTAGCTTGCAAAAACGTTTACATTTTTCTGCCGAACATCCGAACCAGGCCTTTGCGTTCGGTTCGGTTCGGTTCGGTTCGGAAGTGCCATGTTCGGCGAACTTTCGTTCGGTTCGGCGGTTCGGCTACAGCACTAGTCTAATCACACATTTTTGTAATGAATATCTGGACAATTCTATGTAAATTTGTCGCCTACTTTACTCCAAAAGAGTCGTTAGGTCAGCATGCAAAATGTCCTTTGCCTTCCCAGACGCTGAAGTGCCCTCAGAATATGTGATTGTATAGTTTTCCGATTTTTATGCTCAAATGTGACGGAAAAAACTATTCAATGATACATATACAACTGTATATTGCAGCCCCATTCATAGAGTCTACTGTACATGTATGGATTGATCTTTATTCACTTTCAATGTACCCCACAGGAAAAATCACAGATGAGCCAGGCTTGGTGAATTGTACGAACTGTCCCATTGGTCATTTTCAACCCTCAGCCCGCCAATCAGAGTGCATGGAATGTATGCAAGGGGCCTACTGTAACCATACAGGATGTTCTGTGTAAGTCTTCATCTAAAAAACTATCTTTTAAAAATTTTATTTGTGAGTGCTACTTTTAAGTCATGCAATTTCATGTATTTGAAGCTAATCACAGCAAATTCTTTATCTTTTAAAGTCAGACAGTTATTTCACATTTTTAATTTCTAAAGTTTGAGTCTTTTCTATGCATGTGGTTTACAGCAAGTTTTTTCTTTCCAAAATATTTTTAAACCTTATTCAAAGAACTTAATGATACATGACATTTTTAAAATGGATAGTTTCTCTTGAAATAAATCTGTAATTGTTTTGAGTTTTTCCTGGTGCCATCATCCTGAATGTGGCTTCAATTGTACTTAGTGATATCTTTAATTGTACTTAATGATATCTTTAATTGTACTTTAATAATGATATCTTTAATTTTACTTAACGATATCCTTAATTTTACTAATGATATCTTTAATTACTTTAATATAGATTTATAATGAAAAAAAAGAAAGAGAAAAGAAAGATGTAGTATGTCTATAGGCACAAAGTCATAGAGAATTTACTCTAGTGCAAAGCTTATGCTCATAGACATAATATATTGATTTACTTGTAGCAACAACAACAGAAAGGGGGGGGGGGGAGGAGAATGGGAATGTAATAAAAGATGAATGTCACCTTGAAGTTAAAAAGAAAGAAGAAAGTTTGATGTGTGAATTATGGAGTCTGGACAGGAAAGCAAACAATTTACTTGTCAGGCATGTGATATATCGACAGGAAAATGAGGAAATCTCTCAAAATTGTTCACTCATTGTCTAGATAGTAGCTGCTAATTTTCAATAACAATCATTAAAGATGCATGTAATCCATAAAAATGCTATTTCTATCATTTTTTTTTTTAATCACAATTTAAAAAAAAAATTAAATCAACAATAATGCCCTTTACAAGAGACGGATTTTAATCTGGCATGATTTTTTTTTTAACGAGAAAACTACAGAATCAAGCTAAAAAGTATTTTGAGTCTTGTCCAAATCAGCATTATGGTCCCGCAAGTCGCTGCTTCCTTAGCTGCGCTGTTTGTTCTTGCATCAGGTCCTCTGCCTGCAAAGTGGACATTAGGTATTGGGTTATGTTCAGTTGATGGGAAGGGACATACCAATGTCTTTTGTTTATCTAGCTGACTGATGAATGACTGGCATGATGATGTCACAACAAGTCATTTGCTTTTGGAGGGTTTTTTTAGGGGATGGAGCTTAGCAGGTAGAACAAGAGTAATAGAAAAAATAGTATAAAATATATGACATGAATGTACATCAAAAAGTCAAAAGATAAGCGGTGTATACAGATCAACACAAGTCAACATGAATTTGTAATTTAGTCACCCTTTAAGCTGTTCTGTGATTGCTGTGATGTACATTACAATTTCACTTTTATGCTTCCTTTGTATGCAAATTATGAGATTTAGGAAGTTGGCAAGCTTAACAAATGAAAAGAAAGAAAGAAAGATCAAATGTTTTTAAAAGGATTTCGAAAGTAAATACATTGTATGTGAAAGAATAATGCTTTATGATTTTGATAGTCTGTGGTTGGGCTTCAGCACTTTCTTTAAAAATCAAAATGGCTCAAACTGACAGTAAATATTTTTGACTGGCATTTCACTGTTGGTTCCATTAGTCAACTGAAGCAGATTAAAAAATAATTGATTGCAAACTACTCTAGAGGAAAGCAGACAAATCAGAGAAGCAGACTGGTGAAAGTTTGAACAAAATCAGATTTTTTTTTAAAATAGAAAGTTATGAATTCAAAAAAAGTTGTAATCGCTATAGGTAAGGGCTCTTCGCGGACAGCTTTTCCATTTGTTCCAACACACGAAAAGACTACAATTTTCAATTTTTCAAAAATGTAAACTCAGGAGAGTCTTTTCTCTTTAGAGGACCTATATAATATATGCTGTCCATCATATATGTTGAGCACTGTTGAGCAAGGGAGAAGGCACTTAATCAGTGATAATTTTGTACCATAAACGAGAGAGTTATCCGTCACAATTCACTAACCAAACCTGCCAATTTGAGATTTGCTTAGAATTAGTGAACTTATATTTAAAATATTCATAACCTTCTTATTATTGGTCCGATTTATTTCAAAATTTACAAATTAAATTATTGTTGTAATAAGTTCAATTGCATGAAAGCAGAAAAATAAAAGGGTTGGATTGCCCTTTTAAGTGTTAATGTTTTCTAGAAAGCTTGTCTAAGAATCCTCTCCTTCGATGTTCCCGAGCATACAGTAGCTGACAACCATACTTTCCGCGATCCAGGTTTCAGTAGAAAACTTCCTCTAACAATTCTTTCTCTCTGTGTTTCTTTGTCTGTCTCTCTCTCTGATTCTTTGTCCATCTCTCTCTCTCTCTCTCTCTCTCTCTCTCTCTCTCTCTCTCTGTCTCTCTGTCTCTCTCTCTCTCTCTCTCTCTCTCTCTCTCTTGACGTTTGCAGGTGCGAGGAGTGTCCGGGCGGTATGGAAGCCAAGCGTACGGGAGCTGACAACTGCACCCTATGCGACCCAGGTTTCAGTAAGGCCAGTGCCTCCACCTCACTCTGTGCTCAGTGTGCAGAAGGGTACTACCAGACCAAACGGGGACAGGCCACCTGCAACGAATGCCCCGAAGGATTCTATTGCACTGTAAGTGCCTAATGTTTTTATTCCCTCTGCCTGTTGTTTTCTGTTTCAAACAGCCGGGTGAATTTACTTAAATATTTTGACAATTTAGTTGAGTATACAAATGTTGACCGCTTGGAGGTACACTGTGCCTAAAGTGATCTTGAAACTGTACTGTGTCCCAAGATGATGTTGAATATTCAATATAGGCGTGTTCTTTATGCCCAGGTTAATGAGAAATAGGGGAAAATGTGGTCTTTATTGACGGGTGGTATTTTCTATTCAGGTGGTCACTAAGGCATATTTGTCTATATATCCTGTTACCTGAAGTATTAAAGCTTATCTGTACTAGTTTATAGGAGGGATTAGACCACCCTGCAAGGTTATCTCATCAACTCAGCTCTCAATTAACATAAGAAAAAGAGGATTATGAGGGACTAATGGACATCGATTAGGCATTGTTTTCTATATAGAGGAAGCAAGTAGCTACAAGTAGTACAGTGTGGCTTTAAAATGGAAAGAATATGAAAGAATCAAAGTTACCAAAGTTTTCAATTTTGAATCTGGTATGTCATTTATAAATACTAAGAAGGATCATAACGGTCAATTACATGTTTGTTTTTTGTTTTTTTGTCATGGGATGCAAATAGAGGAAATATAAGCATGTAAATGCAGGCTAGCAGCTAGTTCAATGGTCCATGGCTTTCAGTCCTATCCAAAGGACTTCCTAGTCTCATTGTACCTTTTATATCAACAGACAAGTTTACGGTTGGCACATGTCCCAAATGCCCCTGAATATCCACAGATCTTAAAAACATGGAGAGGTCCCACTTTGTACATTTTGAAATAATCCCTCCTACAGCGATGGAAGTGCTACATAAATAGCCTTTGTTTTCCCCTTTCAAAGAATATTTCCACCTGTGTATCATGGAGTGCACTGCTTGTGCATGAATGAATAATAATTACATAACTTTTATGAGCCTGTATCCAGTATTTTTTCTCTGTGTATTTGACAATTTAGTCTGCAATGACCTTTCTCTGCTCATGCTCATGCTCAGACTGTAACTATGAATTGGCTTATATGTCTTGCAGTGCTTTTCATGTGACCCTGTGCCTTGCCCAGTAGAAGCCTCCTGCCCACAAGGGAGCTACGTACCTGTGTACCTGACCTGCCTACCTCTCTTCAAGAAGAACAATAACGTGAGACTTGTAAAGATGTAGATATTATACAAGTATTGACTTCTTTGACGGTCACACTGAAAAATATAGCCTGCCTGAGGTGATCTTGAAAGCTGTGCTGTGCCCCGAGACAAACTCTTGAGGTATAGTAGAGTCTCAAGGTCACCAAGGGGCTATAGAAAACAGATAGTCAATGTTTTTTTTTTTGTAAGTTGCATCCAGGTTTTGGATGCTTAAAAAGGTACGTTTTGATCTAAAATGTGTATCTGATAGTGGAACTGTAACTCTGATTGATACAGACTTAAAGGTGAAGACTGGTAGTGGTAAAATTGCAGTTCAAGGGTGCAAGGGTTTTGGGTGCAAAATATCCATTCGATATTGTTTAAATATTGCCTTCAGAGGTTTAGATTGCAATACTTTAACCTAAAAAAAAGCAGAAATATATGCCCAAATGTTCAATGTTGAAGTGCATTCCCGATATCTATCCAGGCTGGATCGATATGATAATTTACCAAATATATCAATTAGTAAACAGTTTCCCGACAAAATTTGTGTCATCACGTCAAAACATATTCTTTCACATGATTGGTAATAAGAGCTTCCATTTCATTTTTATGGTAGCGAAGGCATTATGTTTTTGGGTTGTCCGTACGTCCCGTTCTCGTGATCGCGTTATCTTAAGAACCCATAGATGGATTCCCGCCAAACTTGGGTCATGTATGTATCTTGCAAAGCCAATGAACTGATTAGATTTTGGGGTCACAAGATCCAAGGTCAAAGGTCACAGGGCTCATTATGTATGCAAAAATAGCTTGTGATCGCGTTTTCTCAAGAAACCATTGATGGATTTCCGTCAAATTTGGGTCATGTATGTATCTTGTAGAGCCAATGAACTGATCAAATTTTAGGGTCATGAGATCCAAGGTCAAAGGTCACGGCTCATTATGTATGCAAAAATAGCTTGTGATCGCGTTATCACAAGAACCCATTGTTCGATTCCCACCAAACTTGGGTCATGTATGTACTTTGCAGAGCCAATGAACTGATTAGATATTAAGGTCATGAGATCCAAGGTCAAAGGTCACAGGGCTCCTTAATATTCAAAAATAGCTTGTGATTATGTTATCTCAAGAACCCATTGATGGATTTAGGCCAAACTTTGGTCATGTATTTATCTTGCAGAGCCCATGAAATGATCACAGGGCTCATTATGTATGCAAAAGTAGCTCCCTTCTGTTTTGGTTTGTAAAATTGCTCCATGGCGGAGGCATCATTTTCGACTGCACGCGGTTAAAGGTCCATCTAGTTTGAGTGGGGGGCATTTCCAAAACTTGCTATACCTTTAAATACTACACTGCCACATGGTTTTGGAGTTTATTTTACATACTGGTACATATTGTAAATGTGACAAAAATGGACTGTGGCTGTCCACCCTGTGCTCCTTTTAGTCAGATAAAGAATTAATGACAAGTAACAGCTTCTTTCTTTTTTTCTTCAATCACAACAACAGTCCTGCGTACCCACCAATGGTTTCTACATCTTGGTGTCGCTCGCTGGAGCTGTATGTTTCTTGTCCATCGTCTGCCTGCTGGGTCGGTACCGAGCCAGGCAGAGGTACTTCTCCCTCAGAGTAGCAGAGTCAGACTCGCTCCTCACCCATTCCAAATCGCCAAAGGAACCCATCTATCAAGGATTCTAGAGGAGTGGAGCTGGGACATGGAGCTGTGTTTAGACTTCCTTAAAGTGTGAGGGATCGGAAAGGCTCCTGGGGGGTGTTTCACAGAACATGTCATCAGTGACAAATGACAGTTGCTGTTATATGCTACTGAAATCCTTGCTTTTGATTGGTTATCAGCAGATTTGTCACTGATTTTTGTCATTTGTCATTGAAAAAAGGCTTTGTGAAACAGGTCCCTGTTCTGTTCCAGACCTATTCCAAATCTACAGAGGAATCGTCTGGGAAGTGAAGAATTCTAGGAAAGCTAACTTGGATGTGGTGCTTCGCGTATATCCAGACCCTTCAGGCAGAATCGAATCAAACAAGCCCATGTATTATCCAGGACCTACTCCAAGTCAACAGAAGAACCTGTCTAACAAAGAATTCTAGAATTATTAATGTGGCCCTTGATCTACACATCCTAGGAAGAGGTCCACTATATTGTGAATTAATCAGACCAGCTCCTGTGCTGTTCTGGACCTATTCCGATACAATCGTTCACAGAGAATTGTAGAATAGTGTCATTTGGATTATGGCCCTATATGGAGACTTCACAGTCACGACAGGCTTCTCACCTATTCCAGGGGAACTTGTTTCTGAAAGGTTGTAGGCTAGTCCATCTTCGCTACGGCGCTGTATTTAGACAAAGCACTGCCTGCAATGCTCAATACACTTCATGAGATCACGGACAAGATTTGACTATAAATGATCCTTCAAAATTAATCAGTGGGGAGCGATATTATGAGCAATATCGTCCACTGAAGGACTCATTTTTGTGGTGATGTTTTTACCTTCTATTTTTATTGTAAATATTCAGATTTCCATCGACTAGTGCATTTTTTTGCGAATGGAAGAACTGCTGTTAAATGTCCATCAAGTAAAGGCCACAAGCAATTCTGCTAGAGCAACCCGAGGAATGCTATGTTGATGGACTCTTTAAATGGATGATGTTTTTTAAGATACTTCTACCAGATACTTCTACCAGGTTTTTTTCCTGTTTTCACAATATTTCTATATTTCTTCGACAGAGCTTCAAAAGTTGCCAAGGAATGTGAATAGTGGTTGACAATTTGTATACATAGTAATCGGATATAGAATGCTGGAATTCATCGACATGTATAAACGATTTTATAGAGAATTCTCGGTACGATAGATGGAACAAATTATGTGAGATGATATTCGGAAATGCATGGATCACGCACAAATGATATAACAATGAGCAAAATGTTTTTAAATGATTTAAATTTATCTCTCATTTGAGGGGGGGGGGGGGGGAAGGGTTCTCTATAGAGACTACGGAGTTTAATATATCTCATGTCTATTATGTTCTAATATATCAAAGCTATTATATGAATACAAATGTTTATTTTTCTATCAAAATGTTTCCAGTCAAGGAAGATGTTGATTATCATGTTATCTCCTTTGTATATACATGTACAGTGAAACCTGTCTATAAAGACCACCCAAGGGAGACAAGAAAAGTGGTCTTTATAGGCAGGTGGTCTTTATGTACAGGTTCCTATAGTGCATGTTTCAATGAGAAACCATTTTCCAGGGAAACAAACAAAATATTGGCTTTTTAGACAGGTGGTCACTAAAGCAGGTTTGACTGTATCAGCATTTTATTAGGTACCTGCAAAAAGTATATTTTTCTTCCCTCTTTCTTCTTTTTGCCCCTGTTTACCCCTTTTTTTTTCTTCCTGTCACACTCTTCCTTTAATATTCACTATGTTTTTATATCTCTTTCATAGTACAGCCACTGCTAACCTTAGGACCTCATAACAATTGGGATTGCAAGATGTTTTTATAGGATTAACTACATGTAGATGTAAAAATTTGAATTGTTGATTCTCTCGGATTGAGGTGCAGAATCGTCTTTAATTAGTCATGTTGAAGTTTTTAGAATTGTTATAATATTTTATGCCTCAAGTTGAAGATATATATTTACATTACCGGTATAGATTTGTTTGAAAATCAGGTAATTGAAAAGACTTTAGCTTCATATTTGTATTTGTTCATGTAAAATGTGTGGAATAATGGTGCAATTCTTATATCATCGGTACATATAGTCTTTGACTTTAATGCAAGACAAATAAAAGATTGTAGATTTTATGTATATACTGCCAATTTTTAGAATTTTTATGAAATGTGGCATATGATTATTATTATATTATGTACATTAGAATCTATGAGGGTAGAACAGTACTTATGAGTAATTTATTGATTTATCTGTGATAGTATTTTTAAAAATATTCAATGTTTTTCATTCCAAGATGATTTAAAGGATGATAACGATAACATCTATGGAAATAGTTATACTATTTATGTAATTATTGTTGTGTATAGTTATGTGTGCTTAAGTATGCATCATTTGTGTATAATTATTATTACATCCATACCTTAACTCTTCTTATATGTAAAGTGTTGCAAGCATAACGAGGTTTATTATTCCACTTTTTGTCTCGCATCCGTTAGGCACTCTACAATGTACTTCAAAAATTATGCAAAATCAGTGAAATGTACTGCCCTAGGTTGGCAATGAGTCACAATGAGCGTAAAAATTAATATGGCAACGTAGAATATCAATAACTTCCACCCTTACATGTATGTACTTAATACAGTTGAACTACTGCTTTTTCCATTTCATCTTTTATATATATGCTTTTCAAATGTCTTCCATGAATATCATATCAAGTGTACTTTTTGCTTACTTTTTGCTTCATGATGCAAATTTGTCAAGGTTTGCCTCCTCAAGGACACAACATATCATCTGTTTAGAGCCAGAAGTGCATTAATTCATATACAGGTGTAGAAGCAGAATCACACAGAATTAATGCCCTTCTAGGCTTCTAGATCTCAACATATGATGTGAAAGAACTTGCTGTTATGTTGACGGCAAGTTTAAAAACAGTACATGAAAATGTAAATATCAGGTCTATTTTTCTCTGTCTTTTAATATAGCTTTACAATTCTGTACATTTGTTGAAAGATGGAATGAATTTGTTACTGCAAATGATATGTATATAATTGGTACATGCCATTTCCTATATGTGTAAATCTGTTTATGTGATTATCTATAGTTGCTACCTTGCTATTACTTTTAGGTACCAACTCCAAGGTTTACACAGGTTTTCAGGATATTTCAATGGTTACTTGTGTTCATTGTATTTACTATGATGAGTCAGTAATAACTTATATCCCTAGTAACATATGAATTGTTTGTTGGTGAAGTTTTACTAGGAATGCAAAAACATTTTTTGCCTCTCTCTATCTGCATCATCTGGGCCCCATTGCACAAAACTTAACATCAATGGTAACTTCGCTATCAATGGTAACTACCATGGAAAGTCTGATTTTGAAGGGCTGTTGATGTTGCCATTGATGGCAAAGTTACCATAAATGGTAAGTTTTGGTATAATGCCATGGCACTGAAAGTGAGTATCAAGGTAGCCGAGTGCTTAAAAGCATACATGTATATCCAAACCATTACAAAACCTGGAAACAAAATATTTGTTTGCACGCCTCGCAGTACCTTAGCAAACTGAGAGAACTACATGCATTTTCTTTTCTTCTTCTTCTTCTTTTTTGTCCTAATATACTTAACATTTATTCATGTTACCATATCATGTAGAGTATACTGGTTGGGGGGAGAGAATGTATCCCAAAATCCCATACCCATACCAGATTGAATGTAGGGGAGGGGGGGGGGTGGTATCAGACCACATTTTCTGACACTTGGCCTGATTTTGTTTTAACGAGCAAAATAATCAAATATATATAAACAAAGTACCTGTATTCAAATTTGCCTACACGTGTTACAAAAATTCTACTACTAGATGTTTTAAAAAAGGAAAAGTGGTTGAAGAGAAAGATGATAAAATCTAAATTTGGCAACAAAAATGTTAAATGGGAGTTAGGGAGCGGTCACACTCCCTCTCGAGTCTCAAGTCAGAATAGGCCCGTTTCGTAATGTAACCAAATTTAATGCATGCGTCTTTGTGAAGTGCCTCAATACAAATTATTTCATTCACCTGATAAGAATAATAGTATTTCAATAGTCATAATGCAACTGCATATATTAAGTGTTGCTAGGTAGGTCAAGCCATAACGTTTGTCCAACCTGGCAACAACTAATGTGTGTAGTTCGGATTCTGTCTATTGAAATACTATTATTCTTATCAGGTGAATAAAATAATTCGTATTGAGGCACTTTACAAAGACTTATGCATTAAATTTGGTTACATTACGAAAGTGGCCTATTAAAGAGTCTTTTGTGCTCAATGCTATATAAATGCAAAAATAAACAGCTACTGTCTATTTAACTGGTAATTTATTCATGAATTAATTACATGAATGAACAGGTGTGTATTCTGTAATTAATAATATGCAAAACTGTTGGACAGGGTCAAAGATATCTGAAATTTTGAGTCGGCTTTATTTTAATGCGAGGGGTCACATGTTCATGTACGGTATGTTGGTCTTATTGACATATCAATATGTTAATTAATTGGAAAGTGAAGTAGAATTGGTGCGTGTAACTTTCTACAAATTTTAACATCTGTCTATGTAATTCACCTCCAGACTTTGCAATTCCATTTATATTTTCTAAATAAAAAAAGATGATTAAATCAAACAAAAAATGTTTTTGATGTGGTGTTATTTTTTTCATAGAGTACTCATTTTAATCATAGTTTCAGCCCCAATCTCATTCACTTCTTCCTCTTTCTCATAATTTGTTCACTTTTGCCTCGTCTTTCTACACAATCATTTCAATTCCACACAAGTACGAATAAAAATTAACATGTACATGATTTTACATTATCATAATATCATTTATTATTTAAATATTATGAATATTTGCTTCCCACACAGTAATATAAAACTCTGATATTTATACACGTTTATCCAGACAAAACAGACTCTATTATAGAGTTGTCTTGGAAATGAAGCCTGATCGACCATCTAAGATAAATTACAAAGATTTCTATGCTTACAAACTTTCCATAACTAATTTTTTTTTAGGGCAACTGCTTTCAAAGCAGATATTTTGCTACTATACAATTCCATAACACTGCCAACTCTATGAAGATTATAAAGTCATTTAAGAATTTTGCCTTTTGGCTATCCGTGCATCTTGTGAATGCTAATTTGTTTATTTTATAAAATATTGAATGAACAATGATACACTATTCATTCCGGATTCTTTTTTGTCATCAACACTATCAGTAAATTCATGAATATGACTTTATTTTCAGAGATGTGCAACTTTCAATTAATTTGATAATTGTATCACCTATTGGGAGAAAGGCGCTTTTAAGATAAGAGATTTTTTTAAATCAAAGCTGTTAAAAAGCTATTTCATCGCTATTTCATTAACAGTGATGAGAAATTGAAAATTAACACATTTCAATAGTTTCAGGAGCTTGGTAAAACATCTTACGATAAAGTCTATCAGAAAGATAAATAAAATATCCTGGCGCTACTATATATATGCAATTCATATACCGGTATCTCCCTTTAAATCTACTTCACACTACAGTTACAAATAATTGGATCTATTGCTACCTGAGCTGTTTTTAATGCCAATAAAGACAGCAATATTGAAAGAAATGTGAACTTTTATTCCACAAGAGTATTTGTTCCTCCCTCCTTTAAAGGTAAAGACCAGTATTGGCAACGCCCCAATTTCAAAAAATGAAATGGAAGCTCTCATTACCAATCATGTGAAAGAATATGTTTTGACTAATACATGATGATAAAAAATTTGCCGGGAAACCGCCTACTAATTCATATATTTGGTAAATTTATTTCTCCGATGGTCTGGTGAGAGAGATAGGGTAGTCCCATATACATCTTTCTGTGTATAGTGCTTGTAACTTTACGAAGAATGAGCCAAATTTCTTATCATTTTGATGATTCCAGAACCTTGCAGATGCTAGATGCTAGACCTTTTCTGATCGATTCCACAACGTTTCTTTCACAATGCAATCGCATGACCATTACTGGTCTTTACCTTTAACATCCTTCCTTATTCAAACATATTTTACATATTGATGCATTCTCAATAGATCATCAAAACCTCTGAAGAGAGCTGAGCTGTTTTCAATGCTACTAAAGACAAGCAATATCAAAAGAAATATGAATAATTTAGATCATCAAAACCTCTGTATTATAGGGAGCCAGTAGGGCGTCAAATTTGCATAAAATGATATGAGTTAATGCCCTTCTCGTCACGTTTGAGGAGCAGATAAATGGGGGAAAAAAGTGCATTTTAAAAACAGAAATCAAATGACGGATGGGCCATACATGGGGCAAAGACACTCGGTGAAAATCTACTTCACCGAGTAGCAAATTTTTAACTTAAACATAGCAACTTCTCATGTCTTACCCAGTTTCTTATTTGCAAGCATGGCAAGTACCCGTCGATGCTAACATTGTCACAGCTGATATTAATATCATTAATGCATTCAACTAATAAATTCCAAACTTCATAACTAATTTACAACTTACAAATATTTCAGTCCTTTTACCCAAACAGAATACAAGGTATGTGGCAAAATAGTTGTCTTTTCATAACTTCTATGAAATAAAAGATAAATAGTCCTCTTTTCATTAAAATTAAAAGAGGGAAATGATGATTATTTTAACAGCAAATGTCCCACCGATCAATTCCAATGTATGCTACAGTAACCTTACACAGATGTAGAATTTAGAATGCAGAGATTCCAATTAAAAAAGATCTCCAGCCTGAAAGTTAAATGTTTATTCTAAAGTAGCAAGCAGAAACAAAGCAAGTATGTAAAGAATTAAAAAATATGTTTCACACAGATTAAAAGCAAAAAATTAAGACAAATAAAGGTTACTATTGAAACCCATTAACAAATCAAATAACAATCCATCTGAATAACTATTAAATATTTACAAGGTAATAATATCATATTACCATCTTAATTAGCTGCAAGAATGAATATCTAATAGTTTATATTTCATTTGAAAAATCATTTTGCAGCATTATTATCAAGCATGTGACATTCAGAATTAATTGCTTTTAAACTCGTCTATCATACACATAATAAAAAATGATACATGCAAATCATAAAATCATTCATTTATAAACAGCTGATCATAGCAATATGCACACATGCTGAAATCTCATGCTTCACAAATCATTTTTGGCGACTGGTTTCAAATTCACAAATGTTATTCTCCATGCAAAGCAAGAAAGACATATCTGAACATACTGAACAATAGTAATTGTGTGCCATATTCCTTCTTTTGCTATGCATCACAAAAATACAAACTCAACAAAAATATTCCAGTTAAAATGGCATCTTGAAAGATTAGCATAAATCACAACAGCTCAAAGTAGAATATCACAACCAGAAAGCATATTATAAACATGTACCTGCTGGTAATCTTGAAAACTAGAAGGAAAGAAAAGATAACATTTTCATTGCCCTTATAATAAGTTATTAAATATTATAAGTAGTCTAAATAGTATTAGACTTGATTTGTTACCTTATATACCCTGTACCCAAGGGGTGGTCGATCAGACCTAGAGGTTCTAAAGGGATACTTGTTCTCCATACCCAAATTAGTTTTAATGTTTGTTTAAAACATGACGCTTTGAATAATGGAATTACTCTATGTATAGAAACATAAGAATAATTATTGGTGCTTAAATGACACTTTTTTAAATACCATTGTGACTATCATTAATTGCAAAAATTGTCATATACACCGATTCGGTTTGGGGTTTTATGTACCTGCCCGCCGGTGGCGGCGCTATAACTGGGGGGCTTCTCCGATGCGCTGCAATGCAATGTAAGCTAGCTAGCTGCAGTCAGACGCCCCCCAGTTATGGCGTCACCTTATGAGGGCGCACTTCCACCAGAAGTCGCCCGAATCGGTGTATATCCAAAATATACAGAATCTTCCCAATTTTTTTTCTTCTTCATTTATGTCATTTAAATTTCAAATCCCATAGGTGTAGGTGTTCTGTCCTCAAAACTGAGTTTTTTTCTTTTCTGGCAAAATACGATTCAACTTTTAATCACTAAACACTGTTTTTCCATCTTTACCACCATCACTCCTCCTACACTTACAAAACCCACACAAATAGATGTAGAATTATGAAACACACACATCATGCATAAGTAGAGACATAAAAGGATACCGGTAGTTTGAAACTTTGATTTTCGTTGATACAACTTTTGCTGTTCTAAGAACAAATTCACTGGGTGAAAACTTAAATTTGCAATACTCAAGCATCACAATTTTTAAAATCTATACATTGGCTATCAATATGATTTGATAAATTTACAGCCTCTGGCCTTTTAAAAGAATGTTACAATCGTTGAATCTGTTAAACAATTAGAATGCATGGAAAAACGGCTCTTTGTAAGTTCTGACAATTTCCATTACTAATACACATCAGCACCAACAAACAAAAACCTTCATATATTTCAACTCTAGTCTCATTGTACTAGTATCTTACATTCATTGCAGAGGGAACGTCAATAAATATGAGGTACTTTATTTTCCTTTTACTCACTGATTGCAAGAGGGGGAGGGGGAGGATAGTGAAATGATTGACTAATATATATACATGCTAGAAGTATTTCACTTTCTGAAGCCCCCTTGGACCCCCCCCCCCCCCCCCCCCCCCTCTGTTTACCCCATCACATCTCCATTTCTCAACCCTAAGACAATGCAAACAACGGATACGTGCAGGGAAGAGAGGTACACAGTCTAATTCTCTTTCATACGCGTTTTACTATTTTCTACTGTCAAAACAGTCTACTTTCAGTGCTCCTGCTCTGTTTTCCTTCTCCTTCTTATTGGGCTCTGCCACTCTCCTTCTACAGCTCCGCCATAAATACCTCTGAGGCTCCTGCTACCTTCTTGTCTTAGTCTCCTCTGCCTTCTTGGAGCTCTCTACAAAGAACACCTCCTTCTATCTCGCACTCTCCTTCTCCTGCTTCTCCCCTATAACCTCCATGGCTCCTGCTCCATCCATCTTACTTCTTCTCCACTTCCTTGGAGCTGTCTAAGAGAATCTCCTTCTCCGACCGCTCCACGTCCTTTTCCAGCTCCTCCATAATCTCCTCCTTGGATAACAGATCCATCACCTCTCCTATCTGCTTGGTGTTCAGAGCTATCTCCTCCTTAGCCATCGTTTCGATCACCTTGACAACAAACAAACAAAGAGGATGTAATTTACATTTACAAATACAATCATCTTAAAAGGAGAATACAAATGCAGTTGACATTTAGCAACTGTCTCAGTTTTACAATTACAAGATCGAGGACACGATCTTTATTTACTGGGTGCAACCCAAAAAAAAAATCTTTACAAAAAAAACTAGATGGAACTATAGAGCAATTTTACAAACAAAAACAGAAGAAATTTTTCAAATTCAAGTTCAATTGTAATCCATTGACAGGTTCTCAGAATATCGTGATTACAAGCAATTTTTCAAATACATATATGACCCTTTGATCTTTGACCTCATGACCCTAAAATCTACTCAGTTCATTGGCTCTGTAAGATGGCCTGAGTTAAATAGTAATCCATCTGTCAGTTCTAATGAGAATGCGTTCACAAGCTATTTTTGCATACATAATGAGCCCATGACCTTTGACCTTTGACCCTATGAACCAAGAATCTACTCAGTTCATTGGCTCTGCAAGTAACATATATGACCTAAGTTTGGCAGGAATCCATCAATCGGTTCTTGAGATAACGCGATCCCGAGCTGTTTTTGCATACATAATGTGCGCTGTGGCCTTTGACCTTTGACCTTGTGACCCCAAAATCTAACCAGTTCATCGGCTCTGCAAGATACATACACGACCAACGTTTGGCAGGAATCCATGACTCGGTTCTTTGGATAACGCGATCACGAGCTGTTTTTGCATATATAATGAGCCCTGTGACCTTTGACCTCGTGACCCCAAAATCTAACCAGTTCATCGGCTCTGCAAGATACATACACGACCAAAGGTTGGCAGGAATCCATCACCCGGTTCTTTGGATAACGCAATCACGAGCTGTTTTTGCATATATAATGAGCCGTGACCTTTGACCTTGTGACCCAAAATCTAATCAGTTCATCGGCTCTGCAAGATACATACATGACCAAAGTTTGGCAGGAATCCATCAATCGGTTCTTCAGATAACGCGATCATGAGCTGTTTTTGCATACATAATGAGCCCTGTTACCTTTGACCTCGTGACCCTAAAATCTAATCAGTTCATCGGCTCTGCAAGATACATACATGACCAAAGTTTGGCAGGAATCCATCAGTCGGTTCTTCAGATAACGCGATCACAAGCTGTTTTTGCATACATAATGAGCCCTGTGACCTTTGACCTCATGACCCTAAAATCTAATCAGTTCATCGGCTCTGCAAGATATATACATGACCAAAGTTTGGCAGGAATCCATCAATCGGTTCTTCAGATAAAAGCGATCACGAGAACGGGACGTACGTACGTACGGACGGACGGACGGACGGACGGACGGACGGACAACCCGAAAACATAATGCCTCCGGCTACTTCGTAACGGAGGCATAAAAATATGTATTCAAGATTCCGAATGTAGCCAATTGACATACTACTATATTCCACTTCATGTATACTTCTCAAGCAAAGTTCTTATAAACATCCTCAAATATTGTCATAGCTGTACCTGCCCTAGCAACAATTGTATAACAGAGTAATGGTAAAAGGCAGTACATACACATCTTGCACAATTCATATGTCTCTAGTGTTTCCAGGATGAAACGCTCATATATTCAAACTCATCATGTAAGTAAATTTGCCTTGAACCCCTTCAATGCTAACAAAGATGTGACAACTAAACTTTCAAGCATTATATTTTGAACAACAATGCTATGCATCCCTTTTCAACAGAACATACCTTTCACAGATAATTTTCAAACCGCAAACAAATTCACAATAAAGGTATCTGTACTTGTTTCAGGAAGAAAAAAGGAAAACATTTCAATTCTTTGGCAGGATTTGTTGCCTCTGGCACAAAAAACTGTGGGATGAACTAAATGTTCACTGTGGGATGAACTAATTGGGAGATCATGTCAGAACCAGATTAGTGAGAGGGAGAAAGCTTGTAGAGAGCATCTTCCTTACCCTGAGTACTTCTTGAACTTGTATAACACCATCACGATCCTCGTCCAGCACATCAGCAATACGCTGTAGCTTATCCTCGTCAGACACCTTGCCAAACTTGCGCATGGCATCGATCAGCTCATTCACGCTGATCAGATTCTTCCTGCGATACAAGATGAGAATGACGGAGAATGTGAATGACACCACTTTAAAACTTCAAATATAAAACCGATTGGATTGTCAAACTTTAAATAAACTATTGTAAAATTTACTTTTCATACTTATGCCCTTCACTATGTTGAAGGATACACAGAAAGACAACCTCTGAAACACATTCTTCCAACCCAGCCCTTGTTGGTGAAGGACTACAGATGAGTCGATGCGTCATACGTTAATACCCTGCATGGATAAGTTGTGAAACGATTCTTACTTTTTGTTCGAGTAGGTAAGTTGGTTCAATGATAGGTAGATGGGTTGGAGTGGGAATGGTCAGTGAACAGTTTTCACATGCCTAGTATTAGGTACTTGTTCTCCACAAGGTTTTCCACGAGGTTCTCTATGAGGTCCCATCCCCTCCTTCCCTCCCCCTCCTCTCCCCCACCCCTCCTTTCCTCCCCCTCCTCTCCCCACCCCTCCTTCCCTCCCCCTTCCTCTCCCCCTCCTTCCCTCCCCTCCTCTTACCCCCCCCCCCCCTCACGAGGACTGACCCATGAGGCCTGACCCTGACATCCTTCCCAAAACTTGTGTTCATTATGCTTGGCATGACGACAAAAGCATCGGGTTTTCCGAGGTCCTTACTTTTTCTTGGTGACCCTCTGCTTGAGTTGCTCCCAGGCCTCCTGCTCTTCCTCTGACTTCTCTCCTTCATCCATCTTCTTCCTCCTGGTCTCCATGCTCTCCTTCATCTCTGCATGCTCCTCCTGGAGGGAGGTTCTCTTGTCGTCCAGCTCCGTCACGATCTTCACCAACCTCTCCATCATACGGTCAACCTGCACAGGAAAGGACGATTCATGCAAGTTTGTACAAAATAAACAACTTGATCCGACTTGATATCTAGAGGAGTCAATAATAATCATTTTTCTGATTATTGCTCCTGTGTCCATTCCGACCATTATGTCCATTCCATGACAAATTAACCCATAGTTTAAACACGACCAGAGGAGTGTTTCACAAAGACTATTAGATTGACTTTAAATTGGACTTGACTATGGCAGGCCGTTTATGCCACTGGTTGCTCTCACTATTGGTCCTTCAAGTTTGATCTTTAGATAATATATTTTCCTTCAACAATAAACGATCAAACAAGTTAAATCCTGAAGATTTGTGACCACAATTTGTAAGTCCCTTGAGAAACCAATGCCAGGAATGATTAGAGGAACTAGTGGCATGAAAGGCCTGCCATTGTTAAGTCCAACTTAAAGTCGATCTTAGTCTAAGTGAGGATTCTTACAGCTGAAATTTCAAGTTTTAATCCAACCAACATGCATTTCTCACACTTTTTAAATTTTAAATTTAAGTTGAGGATATTTGACTTACCTGCTTCCCTAACCTGACAGATGACTTAGACTCAGTCATGTCTGGCATGTCGACATCCTTTGTTTCTCTTCTCAAATCCTCCAGATCCTATAGGAATCAATGAAAAAGGGATAAGCAATCAAACAATTTATGACAAAATCATCATCATCTAGTGTACTACAATGACAGACAATGCTAACGTTAATTACTAGCTTACATAAGTTCTGGAAAAATCTTAAAAGATGGATGGTATATGACGACACCTAGGTGAACCCCAATCCCTTTGTACTCCACCACACCCCCTTGAAACCCCTTTGTTACATGTCTACACACCCATTAACATCCCCCTTTTTAATACACTCTTGAACTTTATCACAACAATCTGAAACCTCCTCTCCTATCCCCTCATACTCCAGTTCAACCCTTGAAACCACCCACTCTCTTACACATAGTACTCTACTAAAGCCCCTTGAAACATCCTCTCTCACCTCCTTGTTCTCCACCATATCCCTAGGAAACCAATGCATACATGTAGCTGCCAACATTTGGAATTTTCAATTAGTAACAATTTAAGTAAAACTGAATGTCATGTGCGCAAAGCGCACATCTATGTCAGACCTGCCAACCTCTGGAGTTAAACAAATTTATTCTTTAATCCCATAAGTTGTTTTTTACTGACAAAAATAGTATGAACAAAAAATTACGGATTGCAATGCCTCTTACAGTTCCTACATACAGGAAGAAATTTGTTTAATGGATCATTGGTTGAATATGCATGATTTTGTCATGACTGGTGTGTTCGATGAATAATAATAATAATATTTAGTTTTTATATAGCGCTTAATACAAATGTCTCTAAGAACCAATGAACATCCCCAAATTGCCAATGTGAGATGCTTGTAGGATACCTTACAGGACAGAATGGGCATTTTGCCGTTGAAAATGGCACACAAACACACACAATTTTTTTTTAAAGATATTTAAAAAACAAAAAACAACAACAAAAACAACAACAAAAATCCTTTTTTTTTTTTAATAGAAGGGGTATTCGTAATCTTGTAACAATTACGATTTTGTTGTTGTTAACAGTTGGCAGCTATGCCCATGTCTTCCCCTGTCTACTCCACCACATATGACACCCCCTTGAAACCTGTCTTACCCCCTCAACTCCATCCCACCCCCCCCCCACCCCCATACTCCACCAAACCCATTGGAATTCCTTCTCTTACCTCCTTGTACTCCTCTACATCCTCTTTGAGTTCCTCTAGAGTTCCCTTCTCTTCAAACAGAGCATCCTTCTCCTTGGCGATCTCCACTAGGACCTCGCTCAGCTCTGTCAGATCTTTCTGTGTCACCTGATATATCAACAAACAAAAGATGGACATTTGTACACACCTCAATATACAGGTACCATACAGACACATACATGTTATTTCCCCATTTCCTAGGAATAAATATTGGCCTATATACATTACAGGTAATAATAAACTAACTTCAAATATTGTTTGACGTTGGCATGTACCAAATTATGCATTCATTGATTTAAAGGCTTCAAATCCAAAGAGACAGAACACAAACAAAAGTAAGCAAACTACTGTTAAACCCTTAGTGTTACTGTCTTCTATAAAACTTTATTTATAGTCTCCAACACTGTAAAAAGGGGTAGCAGATACCATAGTGGCCTTTTCTGCAAGACTGCAAGCATATACTTCCTTTCCAGCATTAAAGCTTATCTGCACTAGTTTGGCCATGAGGGATTAGACCTCCCTGCTTGGTCACTTGTAGGTGGTTATCTCATCAAATCAGCTCTCAATTAACATAAGAAAAAGGGGACCATGGGGGATCAACGGGTACCGCTTAGGCATTGTTGGCTATATAGAGGGCGCAAGTTTTAAGTAAAACATGGAAAAGACAACCCTTATGTCGTAACACCCATTCCGAATGGAACACTTGTCTATAAAGTGTGTGAGTCTTGTGAGTAGCCCTTATATAGTCTTACCTGTTCCCCATCCGCAATGACCGTTGCTGTCTCCTGGAGGATTGGTGCCTTGTCTACAAGCATCTCACCCATGACAAGTGCCTCTGCATCCAACTGCTCCACCTTGGAGTAAATAATAATAACATTAATAATAATAACAATAATAATAATAATAATAATAATATTGGATATTTATATAGCGCACATATCCACCATGCATGGTGCTCAAGGCGCTCCAACTATTACCCCGGCTCTGCTAGGCAGCCGTTTCGGCGCTCACAGTATTCAAGGAATTCCTTCCTACCGGTACCCATTTAAAACCTGGGTGGAGAGTGGCAAATGTAGATTAGTATCTTGGCGAGACTCGAACCACGGACCCTGTGATCCACTAGACCACAAGACCTCTACATCATACAGATACTTAAATTAATATCAAATAAATGGTGTTATTCTCAACAATAGACAACATAGATGGTACCCAATTAAACAAGAATGGTTGTATGAGTGGTGATTGTCCGACATAATCCGACATAATCACAATTAATCACAATTTTACAAAAAAATTAAAGGACCTATGCATGCAGAATATGGCTATTATATTTCTAAGAGAAGCAATCAATAAATTTGTTAGCTAACAAATGTAACCTTTCTTCTTAAGAGTCAGTATGACGCATCCAATTGCTGATAAATCAGGTGTCGGCAAAGTTCTTTAGGAACTTCTCTCCGGTGCCGATAAATGCCCCACGCTACATCAGCTCTTCGAGGAATAGACACATTCCGACCCCAACAACAAATTATACAAATCATAAAGGTCATGACATTCTTACCTTCTTCTTCTCAAGTTCCAGGAGCTCTTGCTCCTCCCTGAGTTTCTTCTCTTCCTTCTCCTTCTTGATTTGTTCTTCCTCCTTCTTGGCAATCTTGAGCCTCTCAGTGTTGTCCACCTTGATGCCTTCCAGCTCAGCCAGTTTCAACTTAGCTTCATCAGCCTGTAATTCAAGTAGAAAATAAAGGGGGATGGGTGGGGGTAAGTCATTATTATTGTTATTATATTTGGCATTGTGTATAACAAATAACAGACAAACATAATATAAAGATCAAATATATACACATGTATAGTATCTCAGTTATGGGTGCATCAGACTGGGCAGCCTGGGTCATGCAACTAGCTTAATTCCTTGGAGTTCTTGATCAACAAAAAAGGTATAATTTTGTGCATCACGTGGCAACTTTGCTAAAGATACGACAATAGTATGAAACTTCATGTAATGCATTCAATCTCGGTCAGTTTGACACTAGCTTCATCAGCCTGTAACTACAGTAGAAAACTTTGTTTAAATGGAGGAGGATATTAAAGTCATTCCTGGAATTATTGATCAATAATAGAGGTATTATTTTGTGCCACATATCCCTGGGCAACACCGTGACTGCAGCCTGCTTAGGAGGGATGAAGGGCACACAAAGAACAGAATATTATTAATATTATCTTCAGATAAATGGCAATGTAATCTGTTGGATTCTATAAGCATGTATGACTAGTAGAAGGGAGCATGCAGAGCACACAAGAAATTGATATTTATATTATCATCATATGTAATACGATTCATTATGATATATGCGCAAAGCAGCAATGTATGGGGTCTTTCTTAATAATAATAATATCTCAATTACATCTGGGGATTTTCACAATTTGTCTTATATTGAATACAGTGTGAGTTTGTTACTTGGAACATAACTTCAACATGTCCGAAACCATGACATTTTGAAATAAATTTGACTGTTTCTTCCCTGACTAAATGACTTCGAGGCATGTGATTAGCAGATGCTCATGGATTTTAAGATGATTTGACATCTTACCGTTTCTGGTGGCAGAGAGGCGATTGTAGCAATGAGTTGGTCTCCAGTAGACAAATGTTCAGGCAGGTAGAGTGCCCTAGACAGCAGCAGGAGAGATGTCGGGATCTGTTCATCGATGTGAAGCTCAAGCCACTAATAAATATAGAGGGAGAGAAACAGATGCAAAAACACAATTACTGGTATGTGGTTTATCAATACCATGTTGACTGATTATATCATTCTTTAAAACCGGTCGAAAAAAGGTTTAGAAAATCAAGTTCGGTTTATTATATCTCTCTTGTTGTCTCTCTCCAGAGATGACATTGACAAAATTTAGTAGACCTTTAAAGCACTATTCCATCAATTTTTCAAAACCTGCTCATCAATGTGAAGCTCAAGCCATTTGATATATATATAGAGAGAGAGAGAGAGAGAGGGAGACAGATGCAAGCATAAGATTAAGTGGTCTGTTACCATATCGACTAATTATAACATAAAGTTCTAATTTGCAATCTTTCTTTCTAAACCAGTGAAAAAAAATTGTAAACTTTAGTTCAATTGACTATATCTTTCTTGTTTTCTCTCTCCAGATATGACAATATCATGTTGACTGATTATATCATTCTTTAAAACCGGTCGAAAAAAGGTTTAGAAACTCAATTTCGGTTTATTATATCTCTCTTGTTGTCTCTCTCCAGAGATGACATTGACAAAATTTAGTAGAGTTTTAAAGCACTATTCCATCAAAGAATCTATTTTTTTTTTTGGAATCTGCTCATCAATGTGAAGCTCAAGCCATATATATATATATATATATATATATATAAAGAGAGAGAGAGAGAGAGAGAGAGAGAGAGAGAGAAAAAAAAACAAGAGAAACAGATGCACGCATAAAATTACATAATTTGTTTCAATGTTGACTGAGTATAATCATTGAGTTCTACTTTACAATCTTTCTTTCAAAAACAGTCCCCAAAAAATTGTAAACTCTAGTATGATTGATTATATCTTTCTTGTTATGGCATAGTCATTGAGATATTTGCATCATTAGAAAGAGTGTTTATTACACTTTAAAATGGTACTCCCATTTGTTATGATGTTTCAGTCATGGAATGTGCATTACACCAAAATAAGGGGCAAGGTCATAAGCAAAATGTTGCAAAATGTTGCAAAGTGTGATGATCTTGATCGACATCTGTGCATTCATCTTTCTTTGAAGAGAATAGGGCTGCTGTGTAGTACACTGCATAACAATTCCAATGCTTACCAGTGCATTTTACAACTTCTCGCTTTTGACCCTGCCCTTTAATTCTAATGTACCGTAGGATCAATATGATCTGGAGGATTTTTAGAGACAGTTGTAGAAAACAGTTCAAAACCATGTTTACAAATGATTCCAGTAGACTTTTAAAGCACTATTTCATCAAAGAATCTATTTTCTTAATTGAAAAAGAACAAATAGTATGTTTCGATAGAGAGGAAAACACCTGTCTTACCTGTGATAGCTGTGATTTGAGTCTCTCTAAGGGTACACCCATTGCCCTCATACCCCTGGCTTGGCAGGCCGATTGCAGCTCACTCTGTGACAAGGATTCGACACCTTCCTTCTTGATCATCTGTACAAATGAACATTGGATATTGTCACGTTTAGTGTTTATGGTATGGTGGTCTACAAATATTATACAATGCTATGGTCTTCAAGCAGGATTTAAACAATTTATGGATAAAACGTCTCTTGGGCATTTACATTGCAAGCCAACACCAGTGGTTTCTCTTATATTCTGGATTTCAAAATACTGAGAATTATTTCAGTTCTTGCTCATGTGACTGTCCTCAGTTCCGTGCTATTGCATGCACAGCAGTGACGAAAGGCACATGCACACAACTCAAACAAAAAAAAGGAAAAGAACAAAATAAGAGTTTTCTATCCTATTATCTAAATATCATTCTCTGAATCATTTAAAAGCTTATAAATACATCATTATGGATTTCCTTTTTAAAGAGCCCAAAAATGGGATGATGTAAACAAAATATAATCAATATGAGCTGTTCGCATTGACATGAATATGAAAATGTAAAACACTTGTTTTAAGCATAAGAATTGTTAACGTTTTATCAAATTTAGTGTATTATTTCATTTGTAATCATACATTAAAGGATCGTCACAAATATCTTATACTTATTTATGACGAGAAAGGAACATACTTTGTCATCCGCCATCAAAGTCCTGAGTTGCATCCTGAGTTGAAATCTGAGAATGTTGTTCGTTCCGATGGTGTTCAACTGCAGCAACCTGCTTAGCGCCCTGAGCTGTTCGTGGGAGAGGTTGTCCAGGGTTAGCTCGTCTTCAAAGAGCTTGGAGTATTTCATGATCTCCTGGTTACTGGCCTGTTCGCCTGTCTCTCGGATCTATCACGGAAGGATCGAATAATGAGAATATCAATGACAATTAGAACCAAATAAAGTATCTAATGGGCATATTAAACATGAAAAGGTTCACTTGAAAGTCCCCTTTGGCGTTGGGCATTATCAAACTGATGTTAGAAAATCACCTATAAAAAGAAATGCAGTAGCATAAAACATGTGAAGAGGCAATGTTATTGGGTTAGAAATGAAATATGAAATAGCTGAGCACATACCGGTAAGCCTATATGACATACAAATATGTCAGCTGTAGCATTTTTTTTTTTTAGCTCATTCTCTAATTGTATGAATGGGTTTTAACTGCTTATGTGGAATTAGGATTGCAAGAAATTTTCCTAATTAATTAACTTTCAAAATTTATAAAAATAGATTTGTTGGGCCTTGGAACTTTATGGTTAATTGTGGCTTGAAGTATCATTTATTTATTGGAGGACCTACATAATTCACATGCACATAAACCCGTTTCTACTTCAGGATCAAACAACCTAACTGTAACTATTAGATGCTGCTTGTAAGTGTCGGCTTGCATGGTGATGTATTGTAGATATACAGTAGGCTTGTGGGTGCACCATGTGAGAGAGAGGGAGGATCGAGGAGTCCTGAAAAGGACTCTCGGTAATCTTTCTTGAGGGTTTGTAGTCCTAAAAAGGACTGTTGGTTATCTGTCTTAGCTTTTAGTTCTAACAAGAACTATAGCGCTTGGAGAGGATGAGTGACGGGAGTGGCTCGACGTTTCGAACAGGTTGACTATCCGTCGTCAGGAGTGGAGAATAGCTGGGGTGCATGAGCTTAAATAACCGGGGTGCGGACGTTGGGGAAAAATACATGACCGTGCTATTGATTTGCCACTTAACACATTGAAGGGGTTCAGTTATCAAAGCCACTACTGCGATTGAGTTTGTATTACATCTGAGTAGGATATAATTTCATTACCTTATCCATGAAGGTTTTAAACTGAAGGGCACTCTCTTGTGAAGAGGATCCCTTCTTTGACTGGAGCGCCGTCTCCTCTATGGTATCCTGCAAGAACTTGGCCATCTGGAGCTTGAGCTTTAGTTCCTTCGTCAATCGCTTTTCCTGCAACCAAGAAAAGGCATTCAAGTTAAAGGAGAGGGCATCAACAAGATTTTGTAAAAGACAGTGCACTGGAATGGGTTACCCTAATCAACAGTCCAAACGCCATCTATTAAATCTGAACTTGAAAAGTTATTGGCATCACCGTCCTCTCAAATATACCCCTTATCAACGTAAATAATGCTATGATTGTCAAGATGGGCTCATAAGCTGATGCTTCAAGCTTCAATAACCAATTAAACCAAGTAAGTAAGTATTAAATTCCATATTGTGTGAAACAAAAACAAAAGCTTTGTATAATTTGTTTCAAGTTCACTCCTACTTACAAAAGGGCATACAATTGTCTATATCTTGACGATGCTCTAGACTAACTCTCATACAATGTCCTTTTTTTGGGGGGGGGGGAGGGTGGGTGTTGTCCTACAGGTGTTGTTCGATGGTTGTCCTGAAGATGTTGTTTTACAATCACATTTCTCTAATGCATAATCTATGCATTCAGTTAGTTAATAAAACAGTTCTACAATCAGAAGCGTTGGCTTTTTAGTCACAGATACTCTTTTCACACTGGTTTTGCTTAACCCCGGACTATTTTTTTTGGCTTTTCACACACACTGTTTTTAGTCCCGTACTAGCGCCTATTCCAGAATAAGAAAATTCACGCTGTTCTCACTGCAAATTCGTTAACCCTGGATATCGTGAATGTCATGATTGGACATACTTCGCATCTGGCAAGCTGCGATACGCTCCATTGCGTAGTACCGGACTATTTTTAGTTTCTGTTCTCATTCATTTGCTTGGCACCGCAATTGCGGGGTTAGCAGGAGTTAGCACCACAATTGCGAAGTTAGCCCTGCTATTTTGCAGGGTTAGTTAACCCCGTACTATAGGTGGGGTTAGCCAACTTTAGCCCACTTTGGTAAAAGCCAGTCTGAACAGAAAGTGGAATAGGCTTAACCCCGTACTATAGGTGGGGCTAAGACCCCCCTCCCCCCTACCTTAACCCCACCTATAGTACGGGGTTAAGCAAAATATTGCCAGTGTGAAAACAGTAAGAGATCATCACTTGATGTTGCTCCTTAAAATCTATACAGTAGATACATGTATTAGAAAACATTGGTGTATTCAAGATGGAATTTATGCTCAAATAGTTTACAAGCTTGCAATCTACAATGACCAAGGTAACAATTGCAGTGTTTGGCATTTGAGCACGTGTAGACCCTTAGCCTCATGACATGTCCACTACTGCACACAGAGACAACTTCTACATGTACAGTACTCCAACACCAACCAGAACCTTACCTTCTTGGATGCAGTTTCAAACTGGCTGGGCAGCATGCCTGGGAAGAGTTTCAGGGCCACAGGAAGAAGGAACTCCATGAACGGTACGATGATGAAGACGGAGAAAGGAACCAGTCGGAACAGATCTGAGGCTGTACGTGTAAACTGCATCAGGGAAAGAATGAGATATACAGTCGTGATATCATTCATTGATAGGGATAGATACTTGACCAACAGAACCTTGGAAAAACAGTAATATGGAACAGCCTTATCTAGCTCACACTATAACAATCCTCAAGAATAAGACTCTTTAGTACATTTCTTGTCTCACCTGTCTGTACTCTCTCCTTGTCAAGCTACCACCATTCAGGAGGGCCCATAAGTGACGCGTTGCAATCTTGAGTTCGATCCCAAACAACCGGAAGCCATTGACATAATGCATCACCTCATCTTTAATCCGAATAATGATAGATTTCTTGGGCACCATGATCAATTCCGGTTGCGAAGGCACCCCCATATCATCGATCTTGGCTTCCCTCGTATCAACTGCCACCTTCTCCACTTGTCTTTCCTTCTCCTTCTTCTTATCCTTCAAGGCCTTCACCGTCTTCTCGACCTTTGACTCTGGGTCCGCCAGGTCATACGATCGAGAGGACGCATGGAAGTTTCGTATACTGATAACTTGTGCATACACATGATGAGGTTCTAAGAGTGTTGGACCATGTACAACTGAGTCTGGAGGGAATCTTGAGTTATTTATATGCGATAAATGGAATGGTGCTATCGTCCTAGGAACTCTAGATGATAGGTAACTTTGTGCTAGGTGATCCCTGGAAGCCCATTTATTCGAACTACTCGATGATTGCCTACAAAGGAAAGAAAACAAAAGCAAAGAATCAAGGTTAATTCTTCTATATTAACTTAGTGAATGTGTAACAATGTGATATCATTATAAGGAATGTGAGCCTTCCACGTAGTTAATAGCTCATAACATGATCTTTGTGGTCATAACTTTCCAAAGAATGGCAACCTTAATCAAATTTTGAAATACAATCGTGAAATATATTGTTTTAAGGAAATGTTAGAAGAGTTACTGCAAAAAAAAAAACTTATGATGTTCAACTTTACAAAGTGAAAACTATGGTGTGTGTGTGTATAAATGGGTTTTACAGACGTGAATCAATGAGATATGACTATTTACAGGTATGTCTGGGGGCCGACCTTTAACGTCACCATCCGAAAGACTCGACTCAGTTTCGAACCTGCGTCCTCGGCTGAATCAGTTTGTAACTTCCATTGTTAGCTATGCAATATACATGTAGATAATAAATAAATATAAATACCTGTTAGAACAATGCAAGCATTGTCTGCTATTCCCTCTGTTTGAGAGAACATGATCCTGATGAGATGTCAAAATCGACCCTTGATATTAAGAGAAAAGAAGAGATCGAATTACTACATAAATATTTAGTTCTAGACCCTATATCACTTTCTGTAGAATGACAAGAATTAGCCAAACTATCAAGCTCAAAGTAAAAATGTGACTCATTACTTTGGTTGTTTTACTGGTTAACATGGTTATAAAGTATTCAGTGCTTCAGTATTCATAATCATGACTTAAAAAGCTTTATAAGCGCTTCGGTGGTACCGGTATTAAGCGCTTTATAAGTAACGTTGTTATTATTATTATTAATTATTATTACACATGTATCAAGTTGTTGTCACTCTTCTTCCTCCTCCTTCTCCTCCATTATCATGATCAACATCATCAGCATCAACATTTAACATTAATATAGTAAATCCCTGTATGTTTCGAACTGCGGCTACATCTGCGTGGGTGGGCCATTGTTTTAAACAAAACAAAAACATGCTCAATGATTATATCTAAATTTGTTTGTTTGATGGGATACTGATCCAGGATAATCATAAAATTAATGTCATAGACGTGTATTATGTAACTTAACTGCATAAGGTTAGCAACTATGCTATCCACTACTACAAAATGGAGTAAAAAATTATATTATTACCTGATGCAATATCTCCTCGAAGTGCGACACCGACAGCTGACCGAGAAACTCTGCTTGGCAGAATCAACAACCTGCAAATCCCCGACATTTTAGCCTATTTAAAACAGGCTCTTCTACATATGGATGTATCCTTCAACTTCTCTGCATCAACAAATTGATCGTTACTCCACACCAGTTCAACTAATAATTAGAATTTTCTAGTCAACAGTTTGATTCTTCGTAAGAACTTGAGCTGCGAACGCGAACCTCGTCTGTAGTGCTGTTCCACGCCTGCGCGTGCGGGCTGCACTGTACTGTGTGTCCAGTGTCGCGATGCCAGTATTCCGTAATCGGTGAAAATACTGAAACAAAATCGATCATAGGGCAGAATTTGGTTTTAAATTCCTTGTATTCTTAATACAAATATGACTCCACTTAAGATAATATTACCGTCGATGAATAAAAGGAAAAAATTGACGTCTAACTTGAAAAACGAAGCCTTTTCCGGTCGCCGGGTCGGTCATCAGTGCAGAGTTGAACGGGAATTACATAGTCATAGCATGTGCATGATCGAATGCATGATAGGAAACCTTCGACCTTCTTTCGTAGTCTTGGATTTCATACTCAGTTGTGACGTAATATGTAATGTCAGTCTTTTAATTTGTTATTAAATATTATCGAACGACACGAAAAATGAGTTAGATATGATGGAAAAGTACTCAAATTTTGGAATTTCTACTTTGTAATTCTAAAATTAATCCAAAACAGGTTAATCAAGTAAAGTCAAGTTATTAAATTCATAATTTGTATGGAAAAATAGACTACGATGTACACAAAAGGCCATGGACAAGGTCATGAATATGGGTCATGCCATGCTAAATGTATCGACGGCCGCGAACTACGGACTAGATTGATACGTCACTCACGCACACACGGTCACTGCATTCGGTCACGAAGCCATGCAGATAGAGGGGTGGAGGGGTGGAGGGGGCGAGGAAGGAGAGGGGCACACACATTATCGAGCTTTATGCGGTGCCAGTAGCTAGGAGAGAGGCAAACAAAATAAAAATGCTACTCCCGTGATGGAAATAAAGTTCTGTTTAGGTAAATTGACCTAATTAATTATAACCCTCCATAAAAATAAAAACAAGTGACTGAGCCCTACTTATTATGTATGTGAGCCATGATCCATGTTTTGTTTTGCTTTTCGCCAGCAGCAAATGTTGAAATAAACCAATAAGAAATAATACCAAAATGGATGGGAGTCTCTTTTATTCAAGTGCATTTCCTTTCCAAACACTGGGTCAAATCTTGTTAATATGTGATTATCATGACTTGTCTTAATTAATATACGAAGAAAAAAAATACCAGAAGAAGAAAAAAAAATATATAAAAAACACTCGGTCAAAACATCCCTCTTGATTGAGTCCTTTGCCTGCACTATACAGTGCGTCCCAGAAAAAAAGAAACCGAGAATTATAATTGATAAATGATAAATGATAATTGGTAACCTCGCTGTGTTTTTTTCTTCTCTAACACGACAATGTCTCCATATATTCAATACGTCTCTAAATCGCTCCGGAATCAGTTGCATCAAGAGCCCTTTAAATCTCCTTGGTTGCGTGACTTATGACTCGTACGTAAATACCTAACCCCAACGTCACAGATAACATTACCCCGAATATTACCTATGCTTTGATTTCACCCCGTCTTGATTTTGGAAATGCTCTTTTGTTCATCTCACCTAAAAATCAGCTTGTACGATTACAAAAATTACAGAATGCTGTTGCTCGCATAGTGACCCTCTCCAACATACACATTCACATCACACCAGTTCTCAAAGAAATCCATTGGTTGCCCATGAATGAACGCACTGTTTTCAAAATCCTTTTGCTTTTATTTCATTGGGTGCATGGCTCTGCTCCCCAATACAATATTACTTTGATAAGTAATCATAACATTCCGTCCAGATCTTTATGCTCTGAATTCTCCAGATTTCTTGTTCTTCCTAAACTCAATACAGTGTGGGGAAGGGAGAGGGAGAACCTTTGCTCATGCAGGGCCTTCGCTGTTTAATGCTCTTAAAGTGCTCTTAAAGTAATAAAAGAACCCAAGATATTTTTGGTAGGAGTGAAGGAACATGCCCCCCCCCCCCCCAGGCACGGATCCAGGATTTATTAGGGGGGGGGGGCCCAAATTTGAAATTATGCGAGCCAAATATTGGTACGTAATGGTGACCAACAGTGACGTAATGCGGGGGGGGGGGGGGTCGGTGCAGGGAGGGGCGATTTTCCCCCTCCCTCCTCCGCGAACGCGGAAGTTTTGACGTTTTATTAAATTATTAGAGAAAGAAGACGATTCGTTGTACCCTTCTCAAAAATAATTCTCACCTGAATTTAGTTTTTCCCCTCCCGCGCGAAGCGCGAAAATTGTTATGATTTATTAAATTATTACGATTCTTTGGAGAGTTCTCGACTCTTGATCCTCGTCTGAAATCAGGTTCCCCCTTCCGCGCGAAGCGTGGAAGCTTTTACGATTCATTAAATCATTAGAGAAAGAAGACGATTCGTTATACCGTTCTCGAAAATAATCCTCGTCGGAATTTAGTTCCCCCTACATCCCGCGCGAAGCGCGGAAGGTAACATTAAAGATTCGTATTACCGTTCTCGCCTCTGAATCCTCGTCTGAATTCAGGTTCCCCCCCCCCCTCCCCCCCTCCCGCGCTTCGCGCGGAAGCTTTGTCGTTTCACAAGAAAATGTTACGATTTATTAAATTATTACGATTCTTTGGAGAGCTCTCGACTCTTAATCCTCGTCTGAATTCAGGTTCCCCCCCCCCTCTCGCGCGAAGCGCGGAAGCTTTTACGTTTTATTAAATCATTAGAGAAAGAACACAATCGTTGTACCGTTCTCGACTCTTAATCCTCGTCTGAATTCAGTCCCCCCCCCCTCTCGCGCGAAGTGCGGAAGCTTTTACGTTTCATTAAATCATTCGAAAGAAGACGATTCGTTGTACAGTTCTCGACTCTTAATCCTCGTCCGAATTCAGGTCCCCCCCCCCCTTTCCCGCGCGAAGCGCGGAAGCTTTAAGTTTCATAATGTTATGAGAGAAAGAAGACGATTGGCTATACAGTTCTCGACTCTTGATCCTCGTCTGAATTCAGGTTCCCCCCTGCCGCGCGAAGCGCGGAAGTTTTTAATTTTCATTAAATCATTAGAGAAAGAAGACGATTTGTTGTACCGTTCTCGAAAATAATCCTCGTCGGAATTTAGTTTCCCTCCCCCCCCCCCCCCCCTCTCGCGCGAAGCGCGGAAGCTTTTACGTTTTATTAAATCATTAGAGAAAGAACACGATTCGTTGTACCGTTCTCGACTTTTAATCCTCGTCCGAATTCAGGTCCCCCCCCCCTTTCCGCGCGAAGCGCGGAAGCTTTTTTAGTTTCATAAGATTATGAGAGAAAGAAGACGATTGGCTGTACATTACTCGACTCTTAATCCTCGTCTGAATTCAGTTCCCCCCCCCTCCAGCGCTAAGCGCGGAAGCTTTTACGTTTCAATAAATCATTCGAAAGAAGACGATTCGTTGTACAGTTCTCGACTCTTAATCCTCGTCCGAATTCAGGTCCCCCCCCCTTCCCGCGCGAAGCGCGGAAGCTTTAAGTTTCATAATGTTATGAGAGAAAGAAGACGATTGGCTATACAGTTCTCGACTCGTCTGAATTCAGGTTCCCCCCTGCCGCGCGAAGCGCGGAAGTTTGTTCGTTTCATTAAATCATTAAAGATTCGTATTACCGTTCTCGCCTCTGAATCCTCGTCTGAATTCAGGTTCCGCGCTTCACGCGGAAGCTTTGACGTTTCACAAGATTATGAGAGAAAGAAGACGATTCGCTGTACCGTTCTCGATTCTTAATCCTTGTCTGAATTCAGTTCCCCCCCCCCCTCCCCTCCTGAGCGAAGCTTTGACGTTTCATTAAATTATTAGAGAAAGAAGACGATGCGTTGTACCGTTCTTTATACTCTTAATCCTTTTTTGCAATGGTGTTCTTTGTCTGCTCCTTTTTCTTCCTACGTCCTCTTCCGATTTGGGGGGACCGCCCCCCCCCCCCCCCTGGCTACGCGCCCGCGGTCAGATAAACACATTTTGATACCTTGTACGACCCCGCAAGCTTAGGGGTTTAAGGCAATAAATTGCGGTCAGATCAGCATTCAGGGGCCCGCCTTAGGGCCCCTGGTGGGGTCGAGGCGGCTGAGCCGGCCCCGGAAGCTCAGGGGTTTTAGGCGTTTAATTAAGGTCAGATGAGCATTTTTGTTATACCTTATTATTTTATGACACTGGCAGGTCACTATTTGGCGTGGGTTCCAGGGGGCGGAGCCCCAAAAAATCAGGGGTTTTAGGCATTAAATTGCCGTCAGATGAGCATCTAAGGGCCCGCCGTAGGGTCCTAGGTGGAATCCAGGGGCAGAGCCCCCGGGAGCTTAGGGGTTTTAGGCATTTAATCTTGGTCAGATGAGCATATTTAGATGCCTCATTAATTTTTAACACTGGCAGTTAACTATTCTTTCTTTCTTGCTCTCATTCTATTTTATTTCTCTTTAATATACTTTTTCAAAAAAGTGGGGGGGGGGGGGGGAGGGAGCTCGAGGCTCCCAATCCCCGCCCCACCTCGGGCCTGACATGTAGGAATCTCAAGAATCATATTTCTTGCCTGGCTGTAAATTTAGTAATTTGTCATTCTCCAACAAACACATACAAACGTATTTACTAAAAAGTAAGGAAAAATCTCGGAAATTATGTCATTTCTTTCCCTTTCCTTCCTTCTCTCTTATTTTTTTGATTGGGGGGGGGGGGGGTCAACAGCCTGGGAGGCAAGGCCCTTTCGGGCCCCCGATCTCCTTCTTCCCCCTTTTCTTTTTTTTCTTCCTCTTCTTTCTTTCCCTTCTCTCCTCTTTCCCTTTCCCTTCTTTTCCTTTCTTCTCTCTTTTTTTTTTTTTTTTTTTTGCGGGGGGGGGGGCCAAGGTCCGCTCGGCCCCCCCCCCCTGGATCCGCGCCTGCCCCCCCCCACCCCCACCCCTCCAAGGCCTGTCCCCCAATCAACCAGTGCACTTTATGATAACGTTACGCGTGTTTTTTGCGCAAATACAACGTAACAATACAGCTAAGCGTAAACAAAGTATACGCGAAGGCATTGTTTCGTCATGGTCATGTGATCGAAAACCTCGTTGCTCATAGGTTGAAAGTTTAGTGCGTCACGTCTTTTCCCCTTGGAAACCACGCACATTGCTAAGATCATAACCACAACAAACCATTCACTTTCTGATTTATCGTGCAGTGGAGAACACGTAGTGTATCTTCATTCGAGTTTTCGAAAGCGAATTTGAAGCATTCATTGCTAAAAAAACCAGTACTCTACCAACTATACTCCGCTTAATAGATCTTTAAGGTGAGTTTAATAATAAGACATTTGAAAATAACAATAAACATCACATGTAAAATCATTACCCCAGACCCAGTATCATTGTAATGCAATTGTATACACTCACACGCATTACTATTATAGCAATACTATACATTGATTCCTGAAATAAAAGAAAATAAATCAAAAGGTTGGTTTGATGTATTAGGTGGACGTGGTACTTTTCTAGTAGGCCTCTTTAGAAATCTAATACGATTCAGCCACATAACCTAAAATATGTTTTATATTCAGTTTTAATATGAAAGAGGTAATAGTTTACACAAATTACTGCCAGACATCTTGTTGGTTATATTACACTATATGAATCATCTTGTTTTCTCATCTTGGTCTTTAGAGGTGCTGCGTATTAATATAATGATTTAGATTTAAGGTATATCTTAGATAGACGAGACAGAATAGATTTAATTTTGAAGTATGGTATTAAGGAGATTTATGATATTTTTGTTTACCATCTTCAACAGCATGATGATTATCACGACTCCAACAGACATTGAAATGTCAGGTCAGAGACACCGCCGGGCAAGACGTATGAACGGTCGCCGTCAACGACTTGCTCTCGGATCGGTAGTCGACCACGGAGCTGAAATCAACACGGCCCTCGACATGGCCCAACTTTTCCCGTCCAGCAGTACTCCTCTTCAAGCTGATCAAAACTTGGACATGTCAGCTCAGAGGCAGAGACGGACACAGCGAATGGCCACACGACGTCAGCGTCTTAACCTGGGTTCAGCGTCTGATCACGCGGTAGAAATTGCACAAGTCATCCATGACTTTTCTACCGCGTGTTCTACTGGCGAAGCAGCCAAAGAAAACAAGGCTTACTCTCTTGCCTACCTCAAAGCGCGTTTCGGACTCATGCCACACAAACTGGCAACAAAAATGAGGAAGTGGTTCGCCAGGCAACGAGACTAGGTTTTGTTCAAAGAACCTTTTTGTATATAATGTATATATTATATAGTCTTTATTTAAAACAAAAACTACACCCACCCCCCCCCCCCCCCTCCCCTAAAGAAGAAGAAATTATGGGAATCAGGAGCCTCGCTGATAAATCATGAATACGATTGGGGTGTATATTTATTAAATTGGCCTACAACTTAGCCAAATTTATTCATCATGCAATTTGTTTTCCTTTCTTTTTACAGGCTTGGACGAGCATCTTCTGATCACGTAGAAGAAATTCATTCATGACTTTTTGCAAGGTTCAGCCCTCGAAAAAGGACGGGGGGGGGGCAACAGACTTGAAGTTGCTAATATCGATGCCATATTCACCAAAGACAACAAAGCTACCCCTTTGTTACAATGAAAAAACAATTTGCTTCTGCATATGGGTAATTCAATAAATTAGGGACCCACTGTGTGATATTTTGGGTATCCCAGGTATAATTATAAGGAACCCACACGTATTTGTGGCTCTGATTAAAGATTTAAATAGTGGAGATTGTAAAGTGATTTCCAAGCATAATATTGCATTGTCATACCTAGAATCACTTAATAATCATACTCTATTTAAATCTTTACTCAGAGCCACAAATACGGGTGGGTTCATTATCTAACTGGGACACAAAAAAGTGGGTCCCTCATATTCTATATAAACCGAGCAACATCAAAGTGTAAATAAAACCACATCTTCTTACTTTTGTATAAAATAATAATGGATTTGTATAGACTTTTCTGTTTGTTTGTTGTTCACGAGAAATATTTATACAAGTCAAATTATGATGAAGGCGATGGTGATAATTTATTAAACAATCTTGATATGATAATGATGATAATAATGAGAGATGATGATGGTGATGATGATGATAGTTATGTTGATGTTAATGGTGATGATTATCATGATGATAATGCTTATTATGATGATAATGATGATGATGATGATGATAATGATGATGATGGTGGTGATTATGATGATAATGATGTTGACGATAATGATTATGATGATGATGATGAGATTATGATGATGATGGTTATATTGATGATAATGGTGATGATTATCATAATGATAATGCTAATTATGATTATGATGATGATGATGATGATGATGATGATAATGTTGATGATAATTATGATGATGGTGGTGATTTTGACGATAATGATTATGATGTTGATGATGATTAAGAATGTGATAGTAATGATGAAAATATTGGTGGTGTTATGGTGGAATTATGGTAGTGAACATGATCTGGCTAGTGGAGCATTTTTCATGATGACGATAATAATGTGGTGTTGGTAGTGATCAGGGCCGTATAGCTAGAGTTTGATGTTTTTGGGGGGCACATACATGTAATCGAACGACGTCCTGGGGAGGGGTCGAAAAAAGTTCAACCGATCTTGGAGAAAAAAAAATGGGGGGGGGGGAGGCACGTGCTCCCTCGTGCCCCCCCCCCCCCCCGTGGCTACGTGTCTGAGTACATGTACTTGTACAGTTCAAGAAGATATAATGGGATTGTACATTGACAAAGCTTTCACAATTCTGTATAAGGGTATTTTAAAGACACTGACAGCAACGATTTTAGCTTGCACATGATTTCAGTATTGTTTGCAATAAAAAAAAGAAAATGAATGAAATATCGAGTCAAGTTCCTTTATCATGCCTATAAACCAAAATATTCGAATTGCACCAAGATTAAGGAATATATTCAGACGAGGTGGCCGAGTGGTTAAGGCGATGGACTGCTAATCCATTGTGCTCTGCACGCGTGGGTTCGAATCCCATCCTCGTCGCTAGGATTCTGTTTTAATGATCTTTTGAAAAGTTTTCATAGTTATACGAATTTATAGAAATGTAACTCCCCCTGCAAATAAGCAAACCAATGACACTGTTCAATTCAACTCAATTCCAATTTTATGAATACCTCTTTCATGAAAACCTTCGTTGCAAGTCGACTCTGATTGGTTGAAACTTCAAAAGAAAAATTTAAAGCCTTTTTATGGGCAATGGGGCTTCAATCTTTGATACATGGATCGCTTTGACGTTTTGATTTATAAATAATTTAGTGGCTATCATACACATGAAACCTGATTTCCAATCATAAAAAGAAGATTCTCAAACTTTATAGCAAGTTAAATCACAATATATTACACACTTTGAAGAACTTATAGTTCAAGAAGATATAATGGGTTTGTACATCAACATAGCTTTCACAATTCTCTATAAGGATATTTTAAAGACACTGACTGCAACGATTTTAACTTGCATATAATTTCAGTATTGTTTGAAAATCGAGTCAAGATCCTTTCTCATGCTTATAAAAACAATAGTCGAATTGCACCAAGATTAAGGAATATATTCAGACGAGGTGGCCGAGTGGTTAAGGCGATGGATTGCTAATCCATTGTGCTCTGCACGCGTGGGTTCGAATCCCATCCTCGTCGCTAGGATTCTGTTTTAATGATCTGTTGAAAAGTTTTTATAGCTATACAATTTTATATAGAAATGTTGCCCTGCAAACAAGCAAACCTATAAAACTGTTCAATTAAATTCACATTTTTTATGAAAACCTATGTCATGAAAACTTTCGTTTTAACGCACCTCCTATTAAAAACGCAAGTCGACTCTGATTGGTTGAGAGTTAAAAAAAAAAAAATTGTATGGGCAATGGGGCTTCAATCGTTGAATTGTATGGATCGCTTTGACGTTTCGAGAATAATTTAGTGGCTATCATACACATGAAACCTGATTTCCCATCATAAAAAAGAATATTCTCAAACTTTAGCAAGTTAAATCACAATAAATTACAGACTTTGAGAACCTATAAAACCAATCGATAGTACTGATGATGATAATCATAATGATAATGATGTTGGTGATAAAAATTGATGTTACGGACGACGTCAATAATGGTGATGATGGTTATAGTTATGCCTAGGGCGGTGATATGGGGAACGGGAGGAAACGTTTGCACTGTGCAGAACAAGTTTGCTAGTGCTCTAAAATAGAGAGTTTCAAGATCCACAAATGTTCTCACTTAGTCGCAACGCTTCCTCATAATCAATAGAAGCATTATTCCACAAGACTGCACACTCTAAACCAAAGCCTTGCAAGTGTGTAGGTATAGGGACCTTCCTGTATAAAGGGGGGGTGCAAACAAATTTCGTTCTCCCGTAATGCCTGCCTGGTGTAAAGCTTTGTCTAGTAATAAGAGAACCCCTGACATTTTTGGTAAGGGTGAAGGAACATCCCCCCCCCCCTCCTCCCCTGTCCCCCAATATCCACCACTGCACTTTATGATAATGCTACGCGTGCTTTGCGCGAATACAACGTAATAATAAAGGTAAGCGTAGACAAGATATACGCGAAGGCATTGTTTCGTCATGGTCATGTGATCGAATACCGCGTTGCTGATTGGTTGAAAGTTTAGTGCGTCACGTCTTTCCTCCTTGGAAACGTTAACCACGCACATTGCTAGATCATAACCACAACAAACCGTACACTTTCTGATTTATCGTGCAGTGGAGAACACGTAGTGTACCTTCATTCGAGTTTTCGAAAGCGAATTTGAAGCATTCATTGCTAAAAATCCTGTACTCTCTTGAACTTTACCAACTATACTCCGCTTAATAGATCTTTAAGGTGAGTTTAAGAATAAGATATTTAAAAATAACAATAAACATCACATGTAAAATCATTACCCCAGACCCAGTATCATTATAATGCAAGTGTATACACTCACATGCATTGCTATTATAGCAATACTACATCGACTCCCAAATAAAAGGGAATAAATCAAGAGGTTGGTTGGATGTATTAGGTGTAGGCACAGATGGACGTGGTACTTTTCTAGTATTTTTGGAAAAATGATACGATTCAGCCACATGACCTAAAATATGTTTAATCTTGAGCTTTAATATCAAAGAGGTTATAACACCACTATTAGACATCTTTTTGGTGATCCCATCACTATTTGATTTATCTTGTTTTCTCATTTTGGTCTTTAGAGATGCAGACGTATAAATATAATGATTTAGATTTAAAGTATATCTTGAATATACGAGGCAGAATAGATTTAATTTTGAAGTATGGTATTTAGTAGAATTGTTATATTCTTATTTAAAATCTTCAACATCATGATGACTATCACGACTCCAACAGACATTGAAATATCAAGTCAGAGACACCGCCGGGCAAGACGTATGAACGGTCGCCGTCAACGACTTGCTCTCGGATCGGTAGTCGACCACGGAGCTGAAATCAACACGGCCCTCGACATGGCCCAACTTTTCCCATCCAGCAGTTCTCCTCTTCAAGCTGATCAAAACTTAGACATGTCAGCTCAGAGGCAGAGACGGGCACAGCGAATGGCCGCAAGACGTCAGCGTCTTAACCTAGGTTCAGCGTCTGATCACGCGGTAGAAATTGCACAAGTCATCCATGACTTTTCTACCGCGTGTTCCACAGACGAAGCAGCCCTCGAAGTGCATGGACCTACTAAGAACCTAGTAGATCCATGCTTAGAGACAACTGAGGCCGAGTTTGCCAAAGAAAACAAGGCTTACTCTCTTGCCCTCCTCAAAGCGCGTTTCGGACTCATGCCTCACAAACTGGCAACGAAAATGAGGAAGTGGTTCGCCAGACAACGAGACTAGATTTTGTTCAAAAAAACTTTTTGTATATATGTATATAGTAATTATTTATTTTAAAAAAAACACAAACAAAAAAACAAAACAAAAAAGAAGAAATTATTGGAATCAGGAGCCTCGCTGATAATTCATGAATACGATAGGTGGGGTGTATTTTGACCAAATTTGCCTACAAGTTAGCCAACATTATTCATCATGCAATTTGTTTTCTTTTTGTTTACAGCCTTGGACGAGCATCTTCTGATCACGCAGCAGAATTCATCCATGACTATTGGCAATGTTTTTCCTTCGAAAAAGCCAGGGGGAGGGGGGAGGGGGGGGGGAGACAGACTTTAAGTTGCTGATATCGAGGCAATGTTCACCTAAGACAACAAAACTACTCCTTTTGCCTAATTTATACCCAAAATTGGTCTCGCGCCGTATGAAAACAAAAATACGAGTAAATATTTCGACGGAAAACGAAACAAATTGTTTACAATGAACAAACAATTTCCCTTTGCATATCTCATTTATATTCTATGAACTGAACAACACCAAGTGTAAATAAAACCAAACCTTCTTACTTTTGTATAAAATAATAATGGATTTGTATAGACAACGCCCCAAATACAAATTCTATTTTCTTTGTTCCAGCTCATAGATTTGAAATAATAGATATTGTTTCTCATTTGAAAAACAAGAAAAGTTCTGGTGTTGATAATATTAATAACTTTATTTTAAAAGGGATAATACCTTTCATTGTAGATCCATTGGTTCATATCTTTAATTTGTCTTTCTTGAATGGAGAAGTACCTAATGTTATGAAAATTGCAAAAGTTATTCCACTATTTAAGAAGGGTGATAAGCAAGATGTAAATAATTATCGCCCGATATCTTTACTATCATCTCTTTCGAAGGTTTTAGAAAAACTTATACATAAAAGAACAGTTGCTTTTTTGAAAGTTCATAATATTTTTTGTGATTCCCAATTTGGATTTAGAGAGAAACATAGCACGAGTCATGCATTATTATCACTTGTTGAAAAGGTAGCTCATGCTCTCGACTCCTCTTATCATATGGTTGGAATACTCCTGGACTTCTCCAAAGCCTTCGACACGATCAACCACGATATTTTGCTTCATAAACTTTCTCATTATGGTATACGTGGGAAGGCCTTGGAGTGGTTCAGGAGTTACCTTTCCGATAGGAAACAGTTTGTATTTCTGGATGGTCACACTTCTGAATTACGAAATATTAATTGTGGGGTTCCTCAAGGTAGTTTGCTGGGCCCGCTTTTGTTTATTATTTATATTAATGATTTTTATAGATCATCAGATATGGCGTCTTTTATATCATTTGCTGATGATACAAATTTGTTCTTTTCACATACAAATCCAAATACTCTTGTTGAAATTGTAAATTTTGAATTAGAAAAAATTATTCAATGGATCCGAGCTAATAGGCTGTCTTTAAATTTACAAAAGACTAAATATATTCTTTTTAGTAATTCAATAGATTCTTTGCCAACTGATTTAGTTTTTGATGACACTCATTTGGAAAAGGTTACACATTCTAAATTTCTAGGTGTAATAATTGATAATAAGCTTTCATGGAAAGTTCATGTCGATAACATTTCTAAAAAAAATTCGAGAAATATTGGTATATTAAATAGACTTAAAACACAACTCCCATCTTCAGCATTATTAACATTATATTCATCCTTAACATTACCTTATCTGAATTATGGCTTACTCGCATGGGGTAACGCTCATCAGAACATTTTAGACAAACTTTTATTGTTACAGAAGAGAGCAGTTAGAATTATTTCCCAGGCAGATTTTCGTGCACACACTAATCCGTTGTTTTTTTATAATAATATTTTGAAAGTAAAAGATTTGTATTTGCTTCAATTAGGTCAATTTATGTATAAAAATACTAATGATTTGCTGCCAAAAAAATTTAAGACTATGTTTTTAAAAAATCGCTCTTTTCATCAACATTCAACTAGACAATCGGAAGAGTACCATTTGCCATTACTTCGAACTTCCTTCGCTAAAAACACTTTTATCTATGATGGCCCAAAATTGTGGAATTCCTTTACTGATTCCTTGAAAAATGCCCCTTCATTATATACATTTAAGAAAAGATTAAAAATATTTTTGTTCTTAAAATATAAAGTAAATTAGTTTGATTTACCCACCCCCCTGACACCCACACACACACACTAATACTTACACATTATACACGATGCATCATTGTCTTGGTCATTTTGAGGAGAATACGCACATACTTTCCCCTTATTTTCTCTTTAATAATTATATGCGCAGTTATCGATTTATACGGTCTTACTTTTTACTGATAATCTGATTTGTATTGACAATAGTATACGGAATGTAGAATAACTGATTTGTTGTTTTGGAAATGTTACGTCCGTCCACGTCTGTGCTGTATTTTCTTTTTTTTTGTTTGTTATTGAATGTCTTTCTCTGTCTTACATTGTCTCTACTTGTTACTGTTTTGTCTTCGCGGGCTTGTCATTGTCTTTACTTTATTTTTTATTTTTTTTATTTTAAAAACAAAGAGCAAACTTTTATATTAATATATTTGTGTTTTTTGTTCTGTATAAGCTAATTTGTGTAATGCTACTTTGTTATTTTGAGGGACCCATAATCTACAAGTATCCACTTTTTAATGGGTCCCTCCATTTCCATAGAAAATATCAATTTTTTTTGTATTATGTTATTCAAATTTTGTTTATATGCAGTTTAAGTATTTGTAAATGATATTATTCACATGTTATCTTGTTCAATTTTTTGTTTTGTTTTAATGAAATATTGTTCTGATTTCTGTGGAAATGAAAAATAAACTTGAATTGAATTGAATTGAATAGACTTTTCTGTTTGTTTGTTGTTTACGTGAAATATGCAAGTCAAATCATGATGACGCCGATGGTGATAATTGATATGATAATGATGATAATAATGAGAGATGGTGTGATGATGATGATGATGCTGGTTATGTTGATGATAGTGGTGATGATTATCATCATGATAATGCTAATGAGGATGATGATGATGATGATGATGATGATGATGATGGTGATGTTGAGGATAATGATGATGATGATGGTGATGTTGACGATAATGATTATGATGATGAAGATGAAGAAGATGATGATTATGATTATGATGGCGATGATGATGATGGTGGCTATGTTGATGATAATGGTGATGATTATCATGATGATAATGCTTATTATGGTGATGATGATGATGATGATGATGATGCATGATGATGATAATGATGATGATGGTGGTGATGTTGACGATAATAATTATGATGATGATGGTTATGCTGATGATAATGGTGATGATTATCATAATGATAATGCTAATTATGATGATGATGATAATGTTGATGATAATGATGATGATAGTGGTGATGTTGATGAAAATGATGATGATGGTGGTGATTTTTGACGATAATGATTATGATGATGATGATGATGATTATGATGATGGTGATGATTATCATAATGATAATGCTAATTATGATTATGAGGATAATGTTGATGATAATGATGATGTTTGAAATTTTGACGATATTGATTATGATGTTGATGATGATTAAGAATGTGATAGTAATGATGAAAATATTGGTGGTGCTATGGTGGAATGATGGTAGTGAACATGGTCTGGCTAGTGGAGCATTTTTCATGATGACGACAATAATGTGGTGGTGGTAATGATCAGGGCCGTATAGCCAGAGTTTGATGTTTGGGGGGCACATACATGAAATCGATCGACGTCCTGGGGAGGGGTCTAAAAAAGTTCAACCGACGTGCCCCCCCCCCCCCGGCTACGTGCCTGAGTACATGTACTTGTACAGTTCAAGAAGATATAATGGGATTGTACATCAACAAAGCTTTCACAATTCTCTATAAGGATATTTTAAAGACACTGACAGCAACGATTTGTAATTTCAGTATTGTTTGCAATCAAAAAAAGAAAATGAAATGAAATATCGAGTCAAGATCCTTTATCATGCTTATAAAAACAATAGTCAAATTGCACGAAGATTAAGGAATATATTCAGACGAGGTGGCCGAGTGGTTAAGGCGATGGACTGCTAATCCATTGTGCTCTGCACGCGTGGGTTCGAATCCCATCCTCGTCGCTAAGATTCTGTTTTAATGATCTTTTGAAAAGTTTTCATAGTAATACGAATTTAAATAAATGTAACTTCCCCTGCAAAAAAGTAAACCAATGACACTATACAATTCAATTCCATTCCAATTTTATGAATACCTCTTTCATGAAAACTTTCGTTGCAAGTCGACTCTGATTGGTTGAAAGTTTAATTATTTCTTTTAAAGCCTTTTTATGGGCAACGGGGCTTCAATGTTTGGTACATGGATCGCTTTGACGTTTTGATTTATAAATAATTTAGTGGCTACACACACATGAAACCTGATTTCCAATCATAAAAAAGAAGATTCTCAAACTTTAGCAAGTTAAACCACAATATATTACACACTTTGAAGAACTTATAGTTCAAGAAGATATAATGGGTTTGTACATCAACAAAGCTTTCACAATTCTATATAAGGATATTTTAAAGACACTGACTGCAACGATTTTAACTTGCATATAATTTCAGTATTGTTTGAAAATCGAGTCAAGATCCTTTCTCATGCTTATAAAAGCAATAGTCGAATTGCACCGAGATTGAGGAATATATTCAGACGAGGTGGCCGAGTGGTTAAGGCGATGGACTGCTAATCCATTGTGCTCTGCACGCGTGGGTTCGAATCCCATCCTCGTCGCTAGGATTCTGTTTTAATGATCTTTTGAAAAGTTTTCATAGCTATACAAATTTATATAGAAATGTTGCCTCCTGTAAACAAGCAAACCAATAACACTGTTCTATTCAATTCACATTTTTATGAAAACCTCTTTCATAAAAACTTTCGTTATAACGCACCTCCTATTAAAAACGCAAGTCGACTCTGATTGGTTGAGAGTTTAAAAAAAAAAAAAAATTGTATGGGCAATGGGCTTCAATCGTTGATACATGGATCGCTTTGATGTTTTGATTTATGAATAATTTAGTGGCTATCATGCACATGAAACCTAATTTCCCATCATAAAAAAGAAGATTCTCAAACTATAGCAAGTTAAATCACAATATATTACACACTTTGAGAACCTATAAAACCAATCGATAGTACTGATGATGATAATCATAATGATAATGATGTTGGTGATAAAAATTGATGTTACGGACGACGTCAATAGTGGTGATGATGGTTATAGTTATGCCTAGGGCTGTGATATGGGAAACGGGAGGAAACGTTTGCACTGTGCAGAACAAGTTTGCTAGTGCTCTAAAATAGAGAGTTTCAAGATTAGCAAATGTTCTCACTTAGTCGCAACGCTTCCTCATAATATATATCAATAGAAGCATCATTTCACAAGACTGCACACTCTAAACCAAAACCTTGGAAGTGTGTAGGTAAGGACCTCCCCGTATAAGAGGGGGTGTGGAGGCAAACTAATGTTCTACCTCCCGTTATGCCTGCTTTTGGTGTAGAGCCAAACAAAATTAAACCGCTTTGGCTACTAATACAAGAATCTATGACAGTTTTGGTAGGGGTGATGAAACATTGCCCCCCCCCCTGCAAAATCCAAGACTGCACCTTATCAAAATGTTACGCGTGCTTTGCGCAGATACAACGTAACAATACAGTTAAGCGTAGACAAGGTATAGGCGAAGGCATTGTTTCGTCATGGTCATGTGATCGCAATCCTCGTTGCTGATTTGTTGAAAGTTTAGCTGCGTCACGTCTTTTTCCCTGGAAACCACGCTTATTAATTAGATCATAACCACAACAAACCGTACACTTTCTGATTTATCGTGCAGTGAAGAACACGTAGTGAATCTTCCTCCGAGTTTCCGAAAGCGAATTTGAAGCATTCATTGCTAAAAATCCTGTACTCTCTTGAACTTTACCAACTATACTCCGCTTAATAGATCTTTAAGGTGAGTTTCGGAAGATAAGATATTCAAAAAGAACAATAAGTATCACTACTCTATTCAAATCCTGATCCTAAATATATTGAGGAAAAGCTCAGTGAACAGCTGTCTACGTGTGTCGATTGGATGACTGATAATAAGCTTTCTTTACACTTGGGAAAAACAGAAAGCATTTTATTTTGTTCTAAAAGTAGTTCTAAAAAGTCATTTGAATTCAAAGTGACACACAATAATCAAGCAATCAAGAGAAAAGAGTCTGTGAAGTATTTAGGCATTGAGTTGGCTCGCGCAATTTCATTTTCATCTTTAGTAGAATCAGTTGTAAAAAAAAGCAAATTCTCGTCTGAAATTTTTGTACAGATATCAAAGTTGTATGGATTTAAAAGCAAGACGTACACTCTGTTTTGCTCTTATTCAATGTTTATTTGACTATGCTAACCCTGCATGGTATAGTAACATAAACAAGTCAGATCAAAAGAAGTTGAAGATTATACAGAACAAAATGGTGAGATTTATCAACTGTTCTGGTCCAAGAACTCATGTTGGCTACAGCGAACTTTCTAAAGCTGGTTTTCTTGAAGTCGACCAAAGATCAAAACAACTCGCATTGCATCACGTGCATAAAATATATCATACTAGGTCGAATCATTATATTCGATCCAACTTCGATCTTGTTACTGACGTACATGATTATAATACAAGAAATAGACGATTCAACTTTAACTTACCAGAAAGAGTAGGTAGTATTGGAAATTCGTTTTATTACAATGCCATAAAACATTGGAATTCCCTTCCCAATGGTGTAAAAGAAATAGGAAACTATGATCATTTTAAGAGGAAATTAAAGGAATACCTAATACTTGACAGTCAGAGAAGAGAAGTGAATGACATGTTATATGATTGAAATTTTTATTCTTCTGTCGGTTCATACCTTTTCATGTTGTATATACTTATGTTTTCGTACGTTATAGAAATTCTACAAATTCATCATTATTTTCCTCTTCTTCCTTCTCCTCTTTTTCTTCTTCTCCTTCTTCTTTTTCTTCTTGTACTTAATATCATTTCTATCATCAGTTTAATGTTGTTATTATTATTATTATCTTTAATAAGTAGTTCTTTTAATTTTCTTATCTGTCTGTAAATATTACTATTTTAACTTATTAATTTTATACATGTCTGTAAGGGACCCCACTGGAAATAAGCTCTCGAGCTTTCGTGGGTTATCCTGTTCAAGCTGACTTATTTTTGATCTGTTATTATTGTATATTGTTGTATGTTGGAAGCTTGTCGAATAAAAATCAATCAATCAATCACATGTAAAATCATTACCCAAGACCCAGTATCATCATTATGCAAGTGTATACACTCACACGCATTAATATTTTAGCAATACTAAATTGAATCCCGAAATAAAAGAAAATAAATCAAGAGGTTGGTTGGATGCCCAGATGGACGTGGTACTTTTGTAGTATTTGTGGAAAATAATACGATTCAGCCACATAACCTAAAATATATTTAATATTGAGCTTTAATATGAAAGGGGTGATAACACCACTGCATGACATCTACTTGGGTATATTACACTATGATTCATCTTGTTTTCTCATTTGGCCTTTAGAGATGCAGACGTATGAATATAATGATTTAGATTTAGACTCTATCTTGAATATACGAGATAGAATAGATTTTATTTTGTAGTATTGTTTTTAGGAGATTCATTATATTTTTATCTAAAACCGTCTACAGCATGATGATTATCACGACTCCAACAGACATTGAAATGTCAGGTCAGAGACATCGCCGGGCAAGACGTATGAACGGTCGCCGTCAACGACTTGCTCTCGGATCGGTAGTCGACCACGGAGCTGAGATCAACGCGGCTCTCGACATGGCCCAACTTTTCCCGTCCAGCAGTACTCCTCTTCAAGCTGATCAAAACTTGGACATGTCAGCTCAGAGGCAGAGACGGGCACAGCGTATGGCCACAAGACGTCAGCGTCTTAACCTGGGTTCAGCGTCTGATCACGCGGTAGAAATTGCACAAGTCATCCATGACTTTTCTACCGCGTGTTCTACAGACGAAGTAGCCCTCGAAGTGGGTAGCGATCAAGTTACCTTAGAGCATGGACCAACTAAGAACCTAGTAGGTCCATGCTTAGAGACAACTGAGGCCAAGTTTGCCAAAGAAAACAAGGCTCACTCTCTTGCCCTCCTCAAAGCGCGTTTCGGACTCATGCCACACCAACTGGCAACGAAAATGAGGAAGTGGTTCGACAGACAACGAGACTAGATTTTGTTCAAAAAAACTTTTTGTATATATTTGTATATAGTAATTATTTATTTTTAAAAAACACAAACAAAAAGCAAAACAAAAAAGAAAAATTTATTGGAATCAGGAGCCTCGCGGATAATTCATGAATACGATAGGTGGGGTGTATTTTGACCAAATTTGCCTACAACTTACCAATATTATTCATCATGCAATTGGTTTTCTTTATTTTACAGCCTTGGACGAGCATCTTCTGATCACGCAGCAGAAATTCATCCATGACTTTTGGCAAGGTTTTTCCCTCGAAAAAGCCGGGGAGGGGGGAGGGGGGGGGGGGGGGGGGGGGACGACAGACTTTAAGTTGCTGATATCGAGGCAATGTTCACCTAAGACAACAAAACTACTCCTTTTGCCTAATTTATACCCCAAATTGGTCTCGCGCCCTATGAAAACGAGAATACGAGTAAATATTTCGACGGAAAACGAAACAAATTTTTTACAATGAACAAACAATCTCCCTTTGCATATCTCATTTATATTCTATAAACCGAACAACACCAAATGTAAATAAAACCAAACCTTCTTACTTTTGTATAAAATAATAACGGATTTGTATAGACTTTTCTGTTTGTTTGTTGTTTACGAGAAAAAGACAAGTCAAACTATGATGACAGCGATGGTGATAATTTATTTTAAAAATCTTGATTATGATAACGAGGATAATAATGAGAGATGAAGATGATGTTGATGATGATGATGATGATAGTTATGTTGATTATAATAGTGATGATTATCATGATGATAATGCTTATTATGCTGATGATGATGATGATGCATGATGATGATAATAATTATTATGGTGGTGATGTTGACGATAATGATTATGATGATGATGGTTATGTTGATGATAATGGTGATGATTATCATAATGATAATGCTAATTACGATGATGATGATGATGATGGTGGTGATTTGGATAATGATGATGATGGTGGTGATGTTGACGATAATGATTATGATGATGATGATTATGTTGATGATGGTTATATTGATGATAATGGTGATGATTATCATAATGATAATGCTAATTATGATGATGATGATGATGATGATGATGATGATGATGATGATAATGTTGATGATAATGATGATGGTGGCGATTTTGACGATAATGATTATGATGTTGATCATGATTAAGAATGTGATAGTAATGATGAAAATATTGGTGGTGTTATGGTGGAACGATGGTAGTGAACACGATCTGGCTAGTGGAGCATTTTTCATGATGACGATAATAATGTGGTAATGATCAGGGCCGTAGCCAGAGTTTGATGTTTGGGGGGCACATACATGTAATCGATCGACGTCCTGGGGAGGGGTCTAAAAAAGTTCAACCGACGTGCCCCCCCCCCCCCCCCCCGGCTACGTGCCTGAGTACATGTACTTGTACAGTTCAAGAAGATATAATGGGATTGTACATCAACAAAGCTTTCACAATTCTCTATAAGGATATTTTAAAGACACTGACAGCAACGATTTGTAATTTCAGTATTGTTTGCAATCAAAAAAAGAAAATGAAATGAAATATCGAGTCAAGATCCTTTATCATGCTTATAAAAACAATAGTCAAATTGCACGAAGATTAAGGAATATATTCAGACGAGGTGGCCGAGTGGTTAAGGCGATGGACTGCTAATCCATTGTGCTCTGCACGCGTGGGTTCGAATCCCATCCTCGTCGCTAAGATTCTGTTTTAATGATCTTTTGAAAAGTTTTCATAGTAATACGAATTTAAATAAATGTAACTTCCCCTGCAAAAAAGTAAACCAATGACACTATACAATTCAATTCCATTCCAATTTTATGAATACCTCTTTCATGAAAACTTTCGTTGCAAGTCGACTCTGATTGGTTGAAAGTTTAATTATTTCTTTTAAAGCCTTTTTATGGGCAACGGGGCTTCAATGTTTGGTACATGGATCGCTTTGACGTTTTGATTTATAAATAATTTAGTGGCTACACACACATGAAACCTGATTTCCAATCATAAAAAAGAAGATTCTCAAACTTTAGCAAGTTAAACCACAATATATTACACACTTTGAAGAACTTATAGTTCAAGAAGATATAATGGGTTTGTACATCAACAAAGCTTTCACAATTCTATATAAGGATATTTTAAAGACACTGACTGCAACGATTTTAACTTGCATATAATTTCAGTATTGTTTGAAAATCGAGTCAAGATCCTTTCTCATGCTTATAAAAGCAATAGTCGAATTGCACCGAGATTGAGGAATATATTCAGACGAGGTGGCCGAGTGGTTAAGGCGATGGACTGCTAATCCATTGTGCTCTGCACGCGTGGGTTCGAATCCCATCCTCGTCGCTAGGATTCTGTTTTAATGATCTTTTGAAAAGTTTTCATAGCTATACAAATTTATATAGAAATGTTGCCTCCTGTAAACAAGCAAACCAATAACACTGTTCTATTCAATTCACATTTTTATGAAAACCTCTTTCATAAAAACTTTCGTTATAACGCACCTCCTATTAAAAACGCAAGTCGACTCTGATTGGTTGAGAGTTTAAAAAAAAAAAAAAATTGTATGGGCAATGGGCTTCAATCGTTGATACATGGATCGCTTTGATGTTTTGATTTATGAATAATTTAGTGGCTATCATGCACATGAAACCTAATTTCCCATCATAAAAAAGAAGATTCTCAAACTATAGCAAGTTAAATCACAATATATTACACACTTTGAGAACCTATAAAACCAATCGATAGTACTGATGATGATAATCATAATGATAATGATGTTGGTGATAAAAATTGATGTTACGGACGACGTCAATAGTGGTGATGATGGTTATAGTTATGCCTAGGGCTGTGATATGGGAAACGGGAGGAAACGTTTGCACTGTGCAGAACAAGTTTGCTAGTGCTCTAAAATAGAGAGTTTCAAGATTAGCAAATGTTCTCACTTAGTCGCAACGCTTCCTCATAATATATATCAATAGAAGCATCATTTCACAAGACTGCACACTCTAAACCAAAACCTTGGAAGTGTGTAGGTAAGGACCTCCCCGTATAAGAGGGGGTGTGGAGGCAAACTAATGTTCTACCTCCCGTTATGCCTGCTTTTGGTGTAGAGCCAAACAAAATTAAACCGCTTTGGCTACTAATACAAGAATCTATGACAGTTTTGGTAGGGGTGATGAAACATTGCCCCCCCCCCCTGCAAAATCCAAGACTGCACCTTATCAAAATGTTACGCGTGCTTTGCGCAGATACAACGTAACAATACAGTTAAGCGTAGACAAGGTATAGGCGAAGGCATTGTTTCGTCATGGTCATGTGATCGCAATCCTCGTTGCTGATTTGTTGAAAGTTTAGCTGCGTCACGTCTTTTTCCCTGGAAACCACGCTTATTAATTAGATCATAACCACAACAAACCGTACACTTTCTGATTTATCGTGCAGTGAAGAACACGTAGTGAATCTTCCTCCGAGTTTCCGAAAGCGAATTTGAAGCATTCATTGCTAAAAATCCTGTACTCTCTTGAACTTTACCAACTATACTCCGCTTAATAGATCTTTAAGGTGAGTTTCGGAAGATAAGATATTCAAAAAGAACAATAAGTATCACTACTCTATTCAAATCCTGATCCTAAATATATTGAGGAAAAGCTCAGTGAACAGCTGTCTACGTGTGTCGATTGGATGACTGATAATAAGCTTTCTTTACACTTGGGAAAAACAGAAAGCATTTTATTTTGTTCTAAAAGTAGTTCTAAAAAGTCATTTGAATTCAAAGTGACACACAATAATCAAGCAATCAAGAGAAAAGAGTCTGTGAAGTATTTAGGCATTGAGTTGGCTCGCGCAATTTCATTTTCATCTTTAGTAGAATCAGTTGTAAAAAAAAGCAAATTCTCGTCTGAAATTTTTGTACAGATATCAAAGTTGTATGGATTTAAAAGCAAGACGTACACTCTGTTTTGCTCTTATTCAATGTTTATTTGACTATGCTAACCCTGCATGGTATAGTAACATAAACAAGTCAGATCAAAAGAAGTTGAAGATTATACAGAACAAAATGGTGAGATTTATCAACTGTTCTGGTCCAAGAACTCATGTTGGCTACAGCGAACTTTCTAAAGCTGGTTTTCTTGAAGTCGACCAAAGATCAAAACAACTCGCATTGCATCACGTGCATAAAATATATCATACTAGGTCGAATCATTATATTCGATCCAACTTCGATCTTGTTACTGACGTACATGATTATAATACAAGAAATAGACGATTCAACTTTAACTTACCAGAAAGAGTAGGTAGTATTGGAAATTCGTTTTATTACAATGCCATAAAACATTGGAATTCCCTTCCCAATGGTGTAAAAGAAATAGGAAACTATGATCATTTTAAGAGGAAATTAAAGGAATACCTAATACTTGACAGTCAGAGAAGAGAAGTGAATGACATGTTATATGATTGAAATTTTTATTCTTCTGTCGGTTCATACCTTTTCATGTTGTATATACTTATGTTTTCGTACGTTATAGAAATTCTACAAATTCATCATTATTTTCCTCTTCTTCCTTCTCCTCTTTTTCTTCTTCTCCTTCTTCTTTTTCTTCTTGTACTTAATATCATTTCTATCATCAGTTTAATGTTGTTATTATTATTATTATCTTTAATAAGTAGTTCTTTTAATTTTCTTATCTGTCTGTAAATATTACTATTTTAACTTATTAATTTTATACATGTCTGTAAGGGACCCCACTGGAAATAAGCTCTCGAGCTTTCGTGGGTTATCCTGTTCAAGCTGACTTATTTTTGATCTGTTATTATTGTATATTGTTGTATGTTGGAAGCTTGTCGAATAAAAATCAATCAATCAATCACATGTAAAATCATTACCCAAGACCCAGTATCATCATTATGCAAGTGTATACACTCACACGCATTAATATTTTAGCAATACTAAATTGAATCCCGAAATAAAAGAAAATAAATCAAGAGGTTGGTTGGATGCCCAGATGGACGTGGTACTTTTGTAGTATTTGTGGAAAATAATACGATTCAGCCACATAACCTAAAATATATTTAATATTGAGCTTTAATATGAAAGGGGTGATAACACCACTGCATGACATCTACTTGGGTATATTACACTATGATTCATCTTGTTTTCTCATTTGGCCTTTAGAGATGCAGACGTATGAATATAATGATTTAGATTTAGACTCTATCTTGAATATACGAGATAGAATAGATTTTATTTTGTAGTATTGTTTTTAGGAGATTCATTATATTTTTATCTAAAACCGTCTACAGCATGATGATTATCACGACTCCAACAGACATTGAAATGTCAGGTCAGAGACATCGCCGGGCAAGACGTATGAACGGTCGCCGTCAACGACTTGCTCTCGGATCGGTAGTCGACCACGGAGCTGAGATCAACGCGGCTCTCGACATGGCCCAACTTTTCCCGTCCAGCAGTACTCCTCTTCAAGCTGATCAAAACTTGGACATGTCAGCTCAGAGGCAGAGACGGGCACAGCGTATGGCCACAAGACGTCAGCGTCTTAACCTGGGTTCAGCGTCTGATCACGCGGTAGAAATTGCACAAGTCATCCATGACTTTTCTACCGCGTGTTCTACAGACGAAGTAGCCCTCGAAGTGGGTAGCGATCAAGTTACCTTAGAGCATGGACCAACTAAGAACCTAGTAGGTCCATGCTTAGAGACAACTGAGGCCAAGTTTGCCAAAGAAAACAAGGCTCACTCTCTTGCCCTCCTCAAAGCGCGTTTCGGACTCATGCCACACCAACTGGCAACGAAAATGAGGAAGTGGTTCGACAGACAACGAGACTAGATTTTGTTCAAAAAAACTTTTTGTATATATTTGTATATAGTAATTATTTATTTTTAAAAAACACAAACAAAAAGCAAAACAAAAAAGAAAAATTTATTGGAATCAGGAGCCTCGCGGATAATTCATGAATACGATAGGTGGGGTGTATTTTGACCAAATTTGCCTACAACTTACCAATATTATTCATCATGCAATTGGTTTTCTTTATTTTTACAGCCTTGGACGAGCATCTTCTGATCACGCAGCAGAAATTCATCCATGACTTTTGGCAAGGTTTTTCCCTCGAAAAAGCCGGGGGGGGGGAGGGGGGGGGGGGGACGACAGACTTTAAGTTGCTGATATCGAGGCAATGTTCACCTAAGACAACAAAACTACTCCTTTTGCCTAATTTATACCCCAAATTGGTCTCGCGCCCTATGAAAACGAGAATACGAGTAAATATTTCGACGGAAAACGAAACAAATTTTTTACAATGAACAAACAATCTCCCTTTGCATATCTCATTTATATTCTATAAACCGAACAACACCAAATGTAAATAAAACCAAACCTTCTTACTTTTGTATAAAATAATAACGGATTTGTATAGACTTTTCTGTTTGTTTGTTGTTTACGAGAAAAAGACAAGTCAAACTATGATGACAGCGATGGTGATAATTTATTTTAAAAATCTTGATTATGATAACGAGGATAATAATGAGAGATGAAGATGATGTTGATGATGATGATGATGATAGTTATGTTGATTATAATAGTGATGATTATCATGATGATAATGCTTATTATGCTGATGATGATGATGATGCATGATGATGATAATAATTATTATGGTGGTGATGTTGACGATAATGATTATGATGATGATGGTTATGTTGATGATAATGGTGATGATTATCATAATGATAATGCTAATTACGATGATGATGATGATGATGGTGGTGATTTGGATAATGATGATGATGGTGGTGATGTTGACGATAATGATTATGATGATGATGATTATGTTGATGATGGTTATATTGATGATAATGGTGATGATTATCATAATGATAATGCTAATTATGATGATGATGATGATGATGATGATGATGATGATGATGATAATGTTGATGATAATGATGATGGTGGCGATTTTGACGATAATGATTATGATGTTGATCATGATTAAGAATGTGATAGTAATGATGAAAATATTGGTGGTGTTATGGTGGAACGATGGTAGTGAACACGATCTGGCTAGTGGAGCATTTTTCATGATGACGATAATAATGTGGTAATGATCAGGGCCGTAGCCAGAGTTTGATGTTTGGGGGGCACATACATGTAATCGATCGACGTCCCGGGGAGGGGTCTAAAAAATTTCAACCGATCTTGGAGAAATTTTGGGGGGCACGTGCCCCCCCCCCCCCCCCCCCCCCCCGTGGCTACGTGTCTGAGTACATGTACTTGTACAGTTCAAGAAGATATAATGGGATTGTACATTAACAAAGCTTTCACAATTCTGTATAAGGGTATTTTAAAGACACTGACAGCAACGATTTTAGCTTGCACATGATTTCAGTATTGTTTGCAATTAAAAAAAGAAAATGAAATGAAATATCGAGTCATGTTTCTTTATCATGCTTATAAAGCAATATTCGAATTGCACCAAGATTAAGGAATATATTCAGACGAGGTGGCCGAGTGGTTAAGGCGATGGACTGCTAATCCATTGTGCTCTGCACGCGTGGGTTCGAATCCCATCCTCGTCGCTATGATTCTGTTTTAATGATCTTTTGAAAAGTTTTCATAGTAATACGAATTTAAATAAATGTAACTCCCCCCTGTAAATAAGCAAACCAATGACACTGTTCAATTCAATTCAATTCCAATTTTATGAATACCTCTTTCATGAAAACTTTCGTTGCAAGTCGACTCTGATTGGTTGAAAGTTCAATTATTTTTTAAAGCCTTTTTATGGGCAATGGGGCTTCAATGTTTGATACATGGATAATAATAATAATAATAATAAAAACGTTACTTATAAAGCGCTTACCACCGAAGTCTCTAAGCGCTATAACACACAAAATAGACTGATATACAATTACATTTTAAACAAAACTAAAAATGCAAATAAACCCACAAATTATAATACATATGGAATACACATCAAAGTGAACAGAGTTAATTAATCATCGCACGCAATTTTTGAATAAATGTGTCTTAAGACTAGTTTTGAATAGGTTAACGGTTTGACAGTTTTTGACATTTAAAGGTAATCTGTTCCAAAGTTCAGCAGAAGCTTTGCAAAAAGAGCGATTACCATAAGAAAGAGTTGACACAGAAGTAGATACGAGGTTTCATTGTGAAGATGACCGTAAATTGCGTGAGGGTCTGTATTCCTGGATTAATTCTTGCAGATAAATTGGTGCCAATTCATGAATGCATTTATAAGTTAAAACTAAGATTTTGTACATAATGCGGTACGTCACCGGCAATCAATGCAATTCGCGAAGTACTGGGGCGATGTGTTCACAAGAACGCGTGCGTGTTACAAGCCTGGCAGCGGAGTTTTGGATTCTCTGGCTTATGAAGCTGAGCGAAAAATATTTTTTATATAATCATCCATCCTAAGATCATTTTCAAAGATGACACCAAGGTTACGTGCACTTTTTGACAGGTTGTATCGGAACATTAGCAAATTCGACAGATGGTAAATGGGAGGACTTTCTATTAAAATCGAGATGTTACATGTATAACCTCAGTTTTTTCGTTTTATCGTTTTGGATCGCTTTGACGTTTTGATTTATAAATAATTTAGTGGCTATCATACACATGAAACCTGATTTCCAATCATAAAAAAGAAGATTATCAAACTTTATAGCAAGTTAAATCACGATATATTACACACTTTGAAGAACTTATAGTTCAAGAAGATATAATGGGTTTGTACATAAACAAAGCTTTCACAATTCTATATAAGGATATTTTAAAGACACTGACTGCAACGATTTTAACTTGCATATAATTTCAGTATTGTTTGAAAATCGAGTCAAGATCCTTTCTCATGCTTATAAAAACAATAGTCGAATTGCACCAAGATTAAGAAATATATTCAGACGAGGTGGCCGAGTGGTTAAGGCGATGGACTGCTAATCCATTGTGCTCTGCACGCGTGGGTTCGAATCCCATCCTCGTCGCTAGGATTCTGTTTTAATGATCTTTTGAAAAGTTTTCATAGCTATACAATTTTATATAGAAATGTTGCCCCCCCCCCCTGCAAACAGACAAATCAAAAACAATTCAATTCATATTTTACGAAAACCTCTTTCATGAAAACTTTCGTTTTAATGCACCTCCTATTAAAAACGCAAGTCGACTCTGATTGGTTGAGAGTTTAAAAAAAAAAAAACTTTGTATGGGCAATGGGGCTTCAATCGTTGATACATGGATCGCTTTGACGTTTTGATTTATGAATAATTTATTGGCTATCATACACATGAAACCTGATTTCCCATCATAAAAAAGAAGATGATCAAACTTTAGCAAGTTAAATCACAATATATTACAGACTTAGAGAACCTATAAAACAAGTCGATAGTACTGATGATGATAATCATAATGATAATGATGTTGGTAATAAAAATTGATGTTACGGACGACGTCAATAATGGTGATGATGGTTATAGTTATGCCTAGGGCTGCGATATGGGAAACGGGAGGAAACGTTTGCACTATGCAGACCATCCATGGAAAAGTTTGTCCTAAAAAACAGAGTTCCAAGATTCGCAAATCTTCTCACTCGGTCGCTACGCTTCCTCACATATAACTAGAAGCATTATTTCTCGAGGATGCACACTCTACACCAAAACCTTGGAAGTGTGTAGGTAAGGACCTCCCCGTATAAGACGGGTGGGGAAGCAGACTAATGTTCTACCTCCCGTTATGCCTGCTTGGTGTAAAGCCAAAACAAAAAATTAAACCGCTTTGGCTACTAATAAACAAATCTATGACAGTTTTGGTAGGGGAGATGAAACATTTTCCCCCACCCCCCACCCCCCCCCCCCCCCCCCGCCAAATCCAAGACTGCGCCTTATCAAAATGTTACGCGTGCTTTGCGCAGATACAACGTAACAATACAGCTAAGCGTAGACAAGATATACGCAAAGGCATTGTTTCGTCATGGTCATGTGATCGAAATCCTCGTTGCTGATTTGTTGAAAGTTTAGCTGCGTCATGTCTTTTCCCCTGGAAACCACGCTTAGATCATAACCACAACAAACCGTACACTTTCTGATTTATCGTACAGTGGAGAACACGTAGTGTATCTTTCTTCGAGTTTTCGAAAGCGAATTTGAAGCATTCATTGCTAAAAATCCTGTACTCTCTTGAACTATTCCATCTATACTTCGCTTAATAGATATTTAAGGTGAGTTTAAGAATAAGATATTTAAAAATAACAATACACATCACATGTAAAATCATTACCCCAGATCCAGTATCATTATAATGCAAGTGTATACACTCACACGCATTACTATTATAACCCTTTTATTGCCATATAGTACATTGGCTCCCGAAATAAAAGAAAACAAATCAAGAGGTTGGTTGGGTATATTAGGTTTAGGCCCAGATGGACGTAGTACTTTTCTAGCATTGGTAAAATAATATGATTCAGCCATATAACCTAAAAAATGTTTAATATCTAGCTTTAATTTGAAATAGGGAATACACCACTGCCAGATATCTTTTTGGTTATTATGAATCATCTTGTTTTCTCATCTTGGTCTTTAGAGATGCAGACGTAAAAATATAATGATTTAGAATTAAAGTATATCTTAAAAATACGAGATAGAATAGATTTCATTTTGAAGTATGTTATTTAGGAGAATCATTATTTTGTTTTGTTTAAAATCTTCAACAGCGTGATGATTATCACGACTCCAACAGACATTGAAATGTCAGGTCAGAGACATCGCCGGGCAAGACGTATGAACGGTCGCCGTCAACGACTTGCTCTCGGATCGGTAGTAGACCACGGAGCTGAAATCAACACGGCCCTCGACATGGCCCACCTTTTCCCGTCCAGCAGTTCTCCTCTTCAAGCTGATCAAAACTTGGACATGTCAGCTCAGAGGCAGAGACGGACACAGCGAATTGCTACAAGACGTCAGCGTCTTAACCTGGGTTCAGCGTCTGATCACGCGGTAGAAATTGCACAAGTCATCAAAGACTTTTCTACTGCGTGTTCTACAGACGAAGTAGCCCTCGAAGTGGGCAGCGATAAAGTTGCCAAAGACAACAAGGCTTACTCTCTTGCCTACCTCAAAGCGCGTTTCGGACTCATGCCACACAAACTGGCAACAAAAATGAGGAAGTGGTTCGCCAGACGAAACTAAGTTTGTTCAATAAACTTGTTTTAATATAATATGTATATAGTCCTTATTTTAAAATAACAACCACTGACCAAAAATAATTATTTAAAAAAATGGGGTTCAGGAGCCTCGCTGATAAATCATGAATACGATAGGGAGGGGGTGTATTTTTACCAAATTTGCCTACAACTTAGCCAACTTTATTCATCATGCAATTTGTTTTCCTTTTGTTTTACAGGCTTGGAATTGGACGAGCATCTTCTGATCACGTAGAAGAAATTCATCCATGACTTTTTGCAAGGTTCAGCCCTCGAAATAACGCGGGCGGGGGGAGGGGGGGGGGCAACAGACTTGAAGTTGCTAATATCGATGCAACATTCACCAAAGACAACAAAGCTACCCCTTTGTTACAATGACAAAACAATTTGCTTCTGCATATGGGTAATTCGATACATTAGGGACCCACTGTGTGACATTTTGGGTATCCCAGTAATAATTATAAGGAACCCACACGTATTTGTGGCTCTGATTAAATAATTAAATAGTGGAGTGAGATTGTAAAGTGATTTCCAAGCATAATATTGCATCCTCATACTTAGAATCACTTAACAATCATACTCCACTAGTTGAGTCTTAACTCAGAGCCACAAATACATGTGGGTTCCTTATGTAACTGGGAAACCAAAAGTGTCAAAAAGTGGGTTCCTAATTAATATTCTATGAACTGAGCAACATCAAAGTGTAAATAAAACCACACCTTCTTACTTTTGTATAAAATAATAATGGATTTGTATAGACTTTTCTGTTTGTTGGTTGTTTACGAGAATTATAAAAGTCAAATTGTAATTACGGCGATGGTGATAATTTCTGTTTAAATCATGACTTGTTATGATTATGATCATAATGACAGAAGGTGATGATGATGATAATATGATGATTATGATGACGATGCTAATGATGATTATGATGATGATGATTATAATGATGGTGATTATTATGAAGATTATGATTATGAAAATTATGAAGACTGTGATGATTATGATGATGATTAAGAATATTATGATTACTAAGGTTATGATGTTGATGGGGGGGGGGATGAATGTGCCCCCCCCCCAAAAAAAAAAAAGGAAAAAAAAGAAAGAAGTAATCTGCCGTCTTGATTTTGATGCCTCTGGGAGACATCTTTCTACATAAATTAAACACCTTTCTGACTCTCAACAGGCAAATAATATCTTCAGTTTGGAACCAGAAGGGCATTAACTCTATGTATCAGTATAGGAATTAAAGCCCCTCTGGCTCTCAACACACAAATGAAATAAGACATGTCAGGCAACTTTTAGAGAAAAGAGTACGACAAAAGAAAGTTGAATACATTTCACATAAAAACATATTTTTAATTTCTTTACAAAAAACAAAAACAGAGATACTTGTGTGCACATAATTGTTCATGTTCATTTCATCACAAGTTACATACAATCATTTAATATAGAAATTTGCACAATATTTTATCAATAAAAATGAGACGCATATTCATGTTTCCGTGTCAGCGTCACAGATTCATGAACACTTTTTTTCAGCGGAAAACAATGCCTCATTGCACTCACGATAATATCTTCCGACACTCAATGAAATCATATACATGCTCATTAGTTTGAACTAAATATATGTTTTGTTTGTCACATGTCAGTTTGTTTGTTTGTTTAGCACACAAATGGTATCTAAAAAAATTATATTTTGTGCTATTGGTTGGCAAAAGGTAGAAACTAGATGAATATAAAGTAATGCTCGCATCATGCAGACATTTTCAATTTTTTTTTTTTTTAAGTTTAGCCTGACTGAGTTTTGAAGTACACTGTCACGTGTGTCAAACTGGTCTGTAAGTATTAAAAAGTAAAGATGATGAAAAATGTTAATGGACATAATCTGATTAGATTTAAATCTCCTTTGTACAATTTCATCTGCAACACATATTTGTAATATTTTCTTCTCATCCACACTGAAGTACAAACTAAAATAAAAACTAAAATAACAAGTTGAAGACCAAAAAACAAAATTACAGCAAAGCTCTGGGACAATTATCAAAATAAAAAGAGAGAACTATGATTTCTCCTAATATCTTTCTAGGCATAATTGTATTCACACAACGTCTATTTAGGAATGCAATCACATTTATGACTGCAATGTCAAAACAACATTAAGATCATTTATCGTCAAAACATTCATGGCATTTAAATTACAGCTGTCTTTCTTTTCAAGGAAATGCAAAAATAAATCTATATAGCTATATTACATTAAAAACCTCTATCCATTTGACTTCACTCTTAAATACATTTGTCAATTCAGGCATTTGTTACAATTTATTCACATAGATTATTCAATCAACTACTGTGCAACCAACATAAATAATAATAATAATAATAATAATAATAATAATAATAATAATAATAATAATAATAATGTGGGGGGATAGAGCATTTGCATCAGCAGCTCCTTCTTTGTGGAATAAGTTACCTTTCTCTATTCAGACGGCCAACACTCTCTCTACTTTCAAAACTGGGCTTAAAACTCACCTGATGCTCAATGCATATTGTTAAATTTCAATGTTCTTTTTATACAATGTATGCAAAACAAACAATAACACTGTGTCACATTGTATATACCTTGGCACCATGAACTTGTATGATCTAATGCAAGTTAACATTTAATATTTCTTTAATCGTATGTTGAATATTAATTTAAATTATTTGTATGCGCCTTGAGCATCTTTAGAGATGGATATGTTGCGCTTTATAAATATTGTTATTATTATTTTTATTATTAAAAAAATAAGAAGAAAGAAACAAGGAGACACTTTGTGATATTTTCAAAAAATGCGATCTGCACAAATTTGTCTGTTTGGAGCCAGAAGGGTGTTAACTGTTTGATCAAAGATTTTGAGTTTACTCCCTTCTGGCCCTTAGCAAACAAAATATTACAACTAAAAATGTTGAAGTGCTGAATCTTCAGTTATTAAAACTAAAAATCTAGTAAGTCCAATTGTTTTTAGGCAACACTTTATGATCATAAAGCTGTCCACAGTGCACATGACTTTCAAATTAAGATATTGATATCTTAAGATAGATTAAGACATTTTAATTTGACTCAAACAAACTACAATTTACTGGCTGTTAATATCTAATGGATCTTCAAATGAAAACAACAAGGGTTTTGTACCAAAGAAATACATTTAAAAAAAACATGAACAAAATATCTGAAAATGCATCTTCCTCTTAAATGCCTAACATAGTACATGTGTACAATACTCATGGAAAAATAAAATGATTAAAAAAAAACATGAACAAAAATATCTGAAAATGCATCTTCCTCTTAAATGCCTAACATAGTACATGTGTACAATACTCATGGAAAAATAAAATGATTTATGTATTAAACATACATAAACTCATCCATTCAAGATACATAAACCCAAACAAGTCAAAGCCCTTACCTATAATAAAGATTATTAGAAATGTGAAAATATTAATTGAAATTCACATAAATGAAACATCCTCACTGAATCAAAGCCCCTCATCCCGAACAACTTTAATACAAAGATTATTATAGAATTGAAAAGTTTATGAAATACACATAAATGCATACCCTCATGCAAGTTACAGCCCTCACCTATAACAAAGCTTCTTGAAGAACCATTTCAGCAACTGAAATGTCGCAGTAGACAAAGCAATACCACAGATTTCTAACCAAAATACAAGTTCATTTCGCTTGAGTCATCAACAAAACGTAAATACACAAATCCAACATAACTCTAGAGGTGGGAATTGACATCAACAGCTGTAAAAGGATGATGATAAATAATAATCAAGATTTGGGAATGCATAAAGTTATTGGTCAATCACCAGAAAAGCAAACATAGAGGAGGGGTGGGGTGCTAAAATGAACGTTGAATCTTTTCCGTCGATCAGACATGAATGGATGTCGGTAACTGTTTATATGAAATATTTTGGTGGGTTGATTATAACATTAAACAAAACCAGGCAGAACTAAAATACAAATACAGAAATAAATAAATAAAAAGATTATTGAATTTGAGAAGAAAAAATAAAGATGGAGAGATTTCCAACTTTTTAAATTAAAGACTGAAGCATTTTCATAAATTAGCACTTTCAATTGTCTATTGATGACTTCATATTTAGGCATGTTACATGGTTCACCTGAATGAGACTATTCAGCTATCTTTTGGGCTTGAAGTAGCCCAATCTCAACCAAGTTTAGCCCAATGCATTCATCATACAGCAAAGATTCTTTGAAAACATGAGGAACAACAAAAACAGTTCTCCATGAAAATCAAATGTTCAGGCTCTACTAAACCGTAACTGCTGTTTATACAGCACCGGAACGAAATAACAGATAAGCTTGGTATACATTCTGTCTAAAGCTAATTTTAATTAAATTGAATAATTCATTCTACTCTAAAATTGTCAATACTGATATATATCAAAGAAAATGAGGCTCTATTAAACCATTGCTTAATTTGGCAAGCTTACTAATAAAATGACACACACTTTTGTCCAGTACACTCACGCAGACACCCACAAACACACACAAACATACTGTCTTGATCCAACTTAGAGCAAGATTAGGAAACCAACAAATAATGTATATTCACAGACGATAAAAACACATAAATCCCGCAGAGAGATAAAAATAAAGTACTTTACATCACATAGAACTGAAACAAGCACGAGATAGAAATGCTGCATAGACAGGAAAAAAATTGCGCAAAGCAAAAAAGATAGAAAAAAAAAGCTAAGCTACATAATAATCTTGTACAATGTATTTAAAAATGATGTTATATCACCACTATTTGTATACCTTTATAAACGAGGTCTACTCAACCCCAAGCTTAATCTCAAATACAAACTGAAACAAGGGCCTGGACAAAAATAGCGCATCGACAACAAATCTAAAATGTATTTGACCTACACTTAATCTTGCCTACAATCTTAATCTTCATACCAATGGTGTTTAATAAAGACAGGTGAAAAAAGGTTTGTTTTGTCCAATACATAACAAAAATAACAAAAATAGTTAAAGTCAGATGCTTGTAATGCTTAAATTAATTAAGTCAACTTCAGGTGCAGAACAGTTTTGCATAGAAAAGAAAGATGTCCAACAAAAAGAGGCAACAAGAACAGGTTAATTTCAATATCCACATGCTAGCTTATGTAATTAATTGACATGATTTATCTGTTCTTACATTCTACATACATGTATTCGATGCAAACTTTTAGATTGGTGGGGCACAGCAGATGAAATAGAAAAATACTAGATGAAATAGTTACATGTGTCATTCAAAGACAAAACAATATAATTTGAAAAATATTAAAAAGCAATGTCACATACTAAGTAATTAATACCTCTTCATATGTTAATAACCTAAGCTTGACACCAGGTGGCTTTCTGGCTTTCTAAAAAAATTATGATATATAATTTGAATTAAAAAAATCAACAAGAAAAAGGGCAAGAGAGAAAGAGACAGAGGTGTTTTTTGTTGAAGGGGGGGGGGGGGGGTGATAAATGGATGATGTTTCACATTCAGATACACTTGAAAGAACATGTCAAATTAAATCATTCCGAATTCAAAAGAAATGCAGAATTACATTTGAATATAAACTAGGGCAGAATTACTGCATTTTTTTCTGAATGAGAGAAAAATAAAACAAAATGACTCTCCACATTTTGTGTTCTTCAAAGAATTGACAAAAGAGAGAGGGAAATTGGAAGTTTAAGAATTTCAAATGTGAGAACAAATAAGTGATATACAAAGAGTAATATTCTTTCTTATCTAAGCCAGATAGAGCAACATAATTCCAATGGAGTTTCCAAGATTTACTATAAGAAAAGTTACTACATTCATGTATCGATACTGTAAGTTAAAGGTAGAGAAAAATATTGGTTAATACTGAATAAATTAATAATGGCGGAACGGTAGGATAAATATACTTATGTCCATATCTTATTAAAAAATATATACCCTTTAACACTACTTAACCAAAACATACAACTACAAGTATATAATGTAATATGTTATATATGAACTTCATTTTATTATTAAAGGTTGTACTATTTGACTTTTACATCAAGACTTGCTCTATTCTTTGTACATCTCAAATTTGATAAAAAAAGATAAATACGTCAGCCTTCATGTCACAGGAAAGACTGAATAGAATTTTATAGAGGAAATCTTTACAGAGTTTTCAAGAAAAATACTCGAACCCTTCGGAGATACTTATCTCAACAGTATAGCTAGTTGAAGAGTTTTGGGAAAGGTGATATATAATTTGTGAGCTTTTATCATTCTTTGTTTTAGTGTGGAAGCATATCATAGTAAAAGAAATGTTCCCTGAAAAGGATGTCTCTTCAAATGCCCTCATATTTGAAATATGACGGGTAATGGCTAAAGATTGTGGACCACACTTTCATGCCACATGCTTGTGTTGTCCCATACACACATTTTCGAGTACAGTGCATGTGATCTAATCCTCACAGTATACACTAATACTTATGTGCTGCATTATCACCCTTTCCCAATCGCTTCCACGCAGTTTCGTTAACAATCCAATCATATGACCAGAACTCAACTTTATCTTTAAGGGATAACATGACATCAAACATGATATCAAACATCATGACATTGACAAAGAAAGCCATTTAATGCAAAAACATGCTTCATAGTCAACTGTTGTATCTTTACACAGACAATAACTGCCATCATGAATGGACAAGGCTATGTTTCACACTGAATATTCATATAATTAATCACTCAGATTTCCAATATGGGGGGTCAATATATGCAACTAATACTTTTCTTTAATTTCACTCTTTGGACAACAAAGGTTCAACAATACATATCATCTTTACAGCCCGTAGGGAATTAACTCTGTCACCACACAGAATATACACCAGTGATGCGTAAATGTTTACAAAAACTTAATATGTAAAAGATTGTTCATCCAGATTGTTCATCCAGTGACTATACTGAAGCATAAACTCGCAAGGTATTAGCGATAAAATGATTCTAACTACGTTTAATCATAAAATGTGTACTTTCCTACTCGAGAGAGTAGGTACTAAATCGGCTGGTCACTTCTCTTTCAAGATAACTATTTATCTACAAGTGTAAATGCATTGTTCTGTCATCGTTGTCCAATTACTGTCCAATACTGTCCAATCGGTGGAAGTGCAATGTGTAGGGCAACATGAACCTGCTGAACACTGATACTGTTCTCTGACAGCCCGGAGACATCCGTTGCTTCCGTCGGCGTCACAGAACGTACCACAAAATTATCAAATATATACTGCATTCTACATTGCTTGGCGAGTCTGTATCACTCTTGTATCGTAGTACAAATAACAAGTCCACTCCCGCAAGGGGATTAAGCACACGGCGAAGGATTTCATCGGCGGTTTGTAACATCGTAGAGCTTCTTTTTTGATGAAAAAATATAAGAGCACCACCACATATGACAGCTTTCAAGTTTCAACGGCTGATTTTTTTTCAGTCCAGTTGCTATTGGGGATAAGGGGGGGGGGGGGAGGATCTGGTCCTATGGGGGTTTAGGCCTGGGCTAGCTGCTGGCGGATAGTACAAACATTGAATAGACCAGGAACTGTATGAAGGTGACGACGACAAGGAATGTAGCAAAAGACTTGACTCCGTGACTCTTACGTTTGACGATGCGGAGGGGGACGAGAACCCTGTGGGGAGAATTAAAAAAGTAGATAATGAGGGAAATTGTTTCTGCAAATTGATCTTATGCATATGAAAAGCCTGCCTCTTGATTTCAGTAGTGCACTTTACGGATCATACATGTATGCATGTATTTCACAAACTCACATTTATGTGGTGATCAGTTTATTCCAAAAAGAATAACCCACAACAAACTATCTGAAATCAATCCTCTCTCTGTAACTTTTGACATTTCACAAGAAAAGATTATCAGACATACATTCTATAAAGGATTACACTTGAATTTTGATCCAATTTCAAATAGTAGCGTTACAGAATTTCTTTTCATATCTTCTGTTCATTCCCTTTTACTGTGTCCTGTAAACATCTATTCACAATGAAACCAGCACATAAACATTGTTCAAATTATTTACATTATTGCTTTGACTCAGAATAGTACATGAGTTGTTACCACAAAAAAAGATCAGAATGAAAGAAATATAAAAACCCATACTATGAAGGGGAAAAAAAAGACATCTGGAAGTTTCATATCAAAAAGTTCATATCTAAGGAATGCGGGGAAAGGATTTTAAAAAGAAATGAAATATGTGTCAGTAACTTACCCTTTAACAAGTATAAAGACTATGATAGAAATGAAGACAAACTCCACGAAAGTAAGAGCAAATGATTGATTTTTCCTGTGAACAAAGATGTGAGATAAACAGAAAACAAAAAGAAGGGTAAATACATGATTGATCCACATATAAGTATAAAAATCAGCTCTGTGATGCAAAAAAGCTTCTGGATAAAATAGAATATCTGTCAAAAGTTTGAAAAGCAGTAGGAAATGAAATTTTGGGTGCAAAAATTGAAGAAGAAAAAAGAGTGAATTTTAAAAACTATCTGCGAGATGAACATTCAGATGACCATGGGGAATCTGCTATCGACAGAAAAGATGGAGGGAAAGAGGAATAGAGGAAGAAGGAGAGTAGGCTTCTATCGTAGGGTATTCTGCAGAGGTGGCTTGAGGAGACAGCATGCCATGGAGTGAAAGACCAGGGGGTGTTCCAACAAGACTTGAGATCGACTTTAAGTTGGACTTAACTATGGCAGGCCATTCGTGCCGCTGGTTGCTCTCACTATTGGTCTCTCAATTATGATCTTTAGATAATAATTTTTAACTTAATGAACTATCATAAAAGGTAAATTTTGTAGATTGGTGATCACGATTTGTACGTCCCTTGAGAAACCAATGCGAGGAATGATTAGAGGTACTAGTGGCATGAAAGGCCTGCCATAGTTAAGTTCAACTTAAAGTCGATCTTAGTCTTTGTGAAACACTCCTCAGGAAATGGAGCTCCTGGAGAAGCCTAGAAACACAAAATTGTGGAATAAAATGATCGCTAAAGTTGATAGATACACATATCGCACCTAAAGAGAGAGAAAGGGAGAGAATTAATGTAATGTGGAAAGCAACAAATCCGCAACTAATTTTTACCATGATTTGAAAAAGAATTTGAAAAAGTGCTCCAAAATACCAATACTTTAAAGAGACTTATCTTCCAAAATGATCCGTCGTCTAAGCTCAGGTATATAGCATTGATTTTCAGTTGGGTTATGGTTATGAGAAATTGATGCACATTGGAAATTTGGGGTATTCTGTAAAATCATAAAGAGAGTAAATTCACATTTCTATGTTAGTATATTTGGTTAATTTTCTTTTTTATTGAGTTAGTAATGAGATTAGTATTAAATAAAAAAATAAATGACAATGTCGGTGAAGAATGGGTGACTTACAGCCATGCGGGTAAGCTTTCATCCCGTATCTGAGCAGCGTTGAGACTTGCATCATTATGACCTTTGACCTTTCGGAAGCCTCCGTCCTCTCTCCTGTTGCCGCTGAGTCTCAGGGTATCCCTGAAGTCCCTCCCCGTCTCCTCTCGCTTGAGTCGATCCATGTTGTGGACCCCGTCGTCGTTCCTGCCCCCCTCCTCGTCCCTCAGGATGGGGAGCTTCCGATGCGCCTCGAGTTTGAGACGATTAGGGTCAACCCGGAGATGCCCGTTGACGCGCTCCTTCCGTCTCGCATCGCTGCTACTGTCGTCCTCTGCCTCTTCGTCCTCCTCGTGAACGCTCTGCTTGTCCTCGCCGCCGCCGGGATCGACCCGTGCTTCTTTCCTGATCCCAGTCTCGCCGACATAGTTACCGCCCTCATCGTCTTCCTCATCATCCTCCTCCTCTTCCTCCTCCTCCTCCTCCATGGCACGGTTGGCTTGCTCCTCCTCCCGTTGTTGCCATGGCTGCCTGGGTTGGTTGGAGAGCTTGTGGGCTAGGAAGGGGTACTCTTCTTCTCCCAGTTCTCTGATCAGTTCAATGGCCCATAGATTGTGCAGTTCATCCCCTGCGGTGAAAGAAACCAAGCAATAATTCAGCTTCACATTCAATATTGATTTCGAAATCAAGCACACATAAAAGAATGATAACATTGCCCCATGCAAGATGTGTGAAATTAGTTGAAAACCATTTATTATCTTAATCATCCATGACAAAATCGTCCTCTGTCATATTTCCATAATCAGTTGATGGGCATACCGAGAGATTTTAATCGAATGAACTGCTATAAAGGAGACATTTCAAGGAATCACTCTTTCAAGAATGAGGAATTAGGACTGTGACATGAATAGTCTAATATATTTCTACTGAACATCATTTCCAAGATGTGTGTGTGTTTGTTTGTTTGTTTGTTTATTTTTTGTCTTTTGGGGGCGAGGATATCTAAACCTCAAAGAATTAAAATCTTATTCTATGTGTATGCTCTCATTACTAACAAATGATCACATTGTCTTTCTTACCGTGACTTGTGAAGTCCAGCCAGCCTCTGGGTCTCTCTGGAGTGAGGAAGATCTGGATGGTGTAAGGGAACGGTTCCCGGACCCCACGCTCAAACAGGACCAGGGTCCACAGTCCTGGCTCCATGTTACCACACATCAGCGTGTTGATGAAACGGACGGTATCAGACTAAGGAGAAAAGGAGGAACAATCACAGGATTCTTTATCAACTGAGACCAACAATACTTAAAGCTTGTCTGCACTGGTTTAGCCAGGAGGGATTAGGCCTCCCTGTATGGTCACTGACAGGTGGTTATCTCATCAAATCAGCTTTTAATTAACATAAGAAAAAGGGGATCGTGGGGGACCAACAGGCACCGATTAGGCATTGTTTGCTATATAGAGAGTGCAAGTAGCTACAAGTAGTGCAGTCCTGCATAAGTTTAAACTTGTTTGAAATGTTTTTACAATCATGAAAACAGTCTTCTGGCAGTTTAAAAGAACTGTTGTGTTCCAGCGATAACTATTCTCACAAAATATGGGATAGCACATTAAAATTATTGTAGCTTTAGCCCAAACATCTCATAAAATACATGTCTATCTGGCTAATTACTCTCAAATGACATTCCTCTTATCAAAATTATTTGGCAGATACTCATACCTCTTAAACATAGGTTCATATTTTGTTTAGGAAGGAATTATTTGAAAGCTTTCAGCACCAACATCGGGAGCTTAGCCAGAGCCTGTGTAATATTGGGGTACCTTGAGCACCTAATGTGGTTGATATGAGCGCTTTATAAATATCCAATATCATCATTTATTATTATAGTGTTACTGGTGTTGAACCATGGCTGATAGATGCCTGTTAAGTACTACAGACCGAGACTTCGCTTACCTTTTGGACGGATGGATGCGCTTTCTTGAAGGTGATGATGACGTCGATGAAGCATCTCACCTCCCCCTCTGGGTTGATGAGACTGGCGTTGAAGTGCACTGCGTGGTTCTCGGCCGTCCTCTCATCGCCAAAGGTGGTGAAGGAGAAACTGTCTGGGGATCTCCCATCATAGCTATCGTCTGTGAGGATTCATCAAAAAGCATTTTAAATGTCACTCAATGTTTGCATGAAGGATTGCAAGTACAGTCAAACCTGCTTTAGTGACCACCTGTCTACAAAAACCACATGTCTACAACGCCCACATTTTTTGTTTCCCCTTGAAAATGGATTCTCATTAAAAACATATACTAAAGGAACATGTACATGAAGACCACCTGCCCATAAAGACCACTTTTCTTGTCTCCCTAGGGTGGTCTTTACAGACAGTTTCACCGCAGTTATAAAAATGCTTGCTAAGCTCATTGGGGATCTCCCATCATAATTATCGTCAGTGAGGATTCATAACATAGCATTTAAAATATCACTCAATGTTTGCATGGGGGATTGAAAGTACAGGTAGTTTTATTAATACTTGCTATTAAAGCTCATTGGGGATCTCCCGTCATAGCTATCGTCTGTGAGGATTCATAACATAGCATTTTAAATATCAGTCATTGTTTGCATGGAGGATTGCAGGTAGTTATCAATATGCTTGCTTAGCTCCTTGGGGATAACTTTGTTAAAGGCAGATTGTAAAACGAAGGAAGTATTACAGGAATACATCAATACAGGAAAGAAATACAGGACTCTAATTACAGGGCTGTTCAGTGAGTGATTTGGTTATATAATAGGATTTCCTTGTATTGCCTTGTGAATGATGCTTTAGATACTGCAATACCAGAAAAACTGCAAATTGGGAACATTGGCTATTTTCATAGCAAAAATCTGTAGCACATTACAAAAATTTCAGTGGTGTGACGTATCTACCAGTATTTAAGAGCAAAAACTGTTTTGTGAATCTTGACCATACCCTGAATCTGTAAATTTTTGTGCAGCTGTGAGTTTTTATTTCACAGGAAGCACAGTTTTTAAACACACGCAGAGGGTTCATGCAAGTGAATATTAAAACACCCTTGCTTGGGCTTAACAAACTATCCCCACTGATGCTCTCTTTCTTTCAATTTAGATGTATTCCGAAAATGTCTCAAAACTTTCCTCTTTGACCATGATCAACAACATATTCTTTGATAATTTGTATGTAAAGCGCTGTGAAACAACAGTTAGTTTGTAAGAGCGCTATAGAAATGACTCAGTTGTATTGTATTGTAACAATGAACGATTATCTGCCGAGAAGCCTGCACGCGCGCACTCACCAGGGAGATTGTCAACCTCGTTACACTCCGGGGCTGGTAGCATGTTATCACTGAGGTTGATATAGGATGCCAGGTAGAGTGTGGACCCTCCGGCTGACTCAGTCGGGATAGGAGAGCTCGGCTGAACTTGGGTTTTCCTGGAGAAACAAAAAGCAGATGGTGCAATTTAAGTAGTATTGCTATTACAGTGAAACTGTGTATATAGTCAACTCAAGGATGACTAGAAAAGTGGTCTTTATAGGAAGGTGGTCTCTGTGTACAGGTTTCTATGAGCAACGACTGTTAAGGGAAACAGAAAATGTGGTCTTTATATACAGGTGGTCATTAAAGTAGGTTCACTGTAGGAAAGTGAAGTGCCATGTAAAAATGTGTCTAGAAGGCAAAATCCAGAATTGTTGGAAATAATAACATGATGTTAGTGCCGCGGCAGGGATTTGAACCACGTACCTTGTGGTTCATAGTCTGGAGACTTATCCAGTAGATCACAACACCTCTATATCATATCAAATAAGAACCACATCTATCATTCGTTCACTGAAATCACTAATTTGTATGCCTCTTGCATTCCAGACACATACATACTATCACCAAGTTTGAGGTTCATACCTGAAGTGGTTCTGGAGATATCGCATTAACAAGAAACATTCGGTGGGCAGAGGCATACAAAAATACTATAAATGAATAAAAAGCATTCACTTTCAATATATTTTGCTAGGATATCTTACTTGTCTTTGGCATGTTTGGTAGTCAAGTAGAACCCTTTGATCTGTCCCCTTGTAAAGCACTGATGTCTGCTCTGTGGTATCTGTATACGGAAGAAGAAAGTGATCAACAAGTTTGTTAACAATAACATCAACAGTTTTTTTGTCCTTTCTATGCAAAGAGTTTACCCAGATATTAATTTTAATATATGTAAATTATGTATTTGTACTACTTTTATTGTAGACACAACTTATCACCTATCAAAACCATATTTGTAAATTAGATTACCAGGTTTCTTTGTTACTAACAGAATATACAGATTTAAGTTGGTTTGATCACTTATTTATTAGTTGACCTAATCATTTATTGAGAAAAACAAAACAAGCGAATGAGAATTACCAAACAAGGGCCAAAGATTAAACATTTAAAAAGTATCCTCTCAAAAGCTGATGTTTTTGTAAAACTCCATGACAAGTTTTTAGTGAGGTTACTAATTTCTATAACTCAATTCAGGTTCAAGGCATTGCTTGAAGAAGAAGAAAAAAGAGGATAATATGAACTTGGATAAAGTTTGACAGAAATCACACTAATAAGGTTAAAATTTATGTTAAAAACTTGTCTTTTGAAATCATTAATCATGAAAATCTCAGTGCAAGAGTTATGAAACTCTGAAATATGTAGAGTCACACATGTAGTTCGGAGGTCGTTAATCTAGATTCTCTTTTCCACACATTTCTAAAGAGGAGGCATCTTGGCAAGATATTGATCTACATTTGCCACACTCAACCCAGATGATGTAAATGGGTACCTAGCAGGAATCAATTCTTTGAAATGCTAGAGCTCTGTAATGGCAGCACAGCTAAAGCCTGGTAATAATCTTCAAGTTTGGAAGCGCTTAGTGATTGTAATAAGCGCTATATAAAAATTGAGTATTATTATTATTATTCTCTGACTACTTACAAAAGATGTTCGCAGAGCTCTCTGTTCTCCACTTCTTGTTTCAGCCTGGGGATAAGACATCAAATGAAAAGAAATGAGTCTACCATCTTCACATTGATTTTAAAGACATTGTCAGTCCAAAAATGATCTCTTTGTAGAGGTAATATTTGAGAATCATATTTTACAATACAGTATCACAAAATTAACATACAGAGCAATAGATTTTGTTTGTGATTGGTATACTTTAATACATCCTAATTTTTCGTCACGTAGTACACGTCAATGCATAGGGGTGTGACCAAACATCACGTTTCCTAATAAGACTCCCACTTGTTGTCTTGGAACACACACCAAGGTAATGGTTATCTTATCTTCCAGAAATCTGAAACTGCACTTGGGTTGGAGTAGAAGTAAAGATGAAAAAACATGTAGCCTTTCTCTGTCTAAGATGATCATTGTCGGATTTGTTATGATAAATTCTCACGATAAACATTTCAATGAAGAGCATAGAACATTTTGCCTTGAGACTTTTCTGAATTTGGTATGATTAAAGAACCCTTTATTAACCATCACATGTGATTATTTTTCTCCCCTTCCCCCATGTGTGTGTGAGTGTAGTTGGGTTTTTACAGACGTGTATCAATCAGATATGACTACTTACGTCTGGGGACCGACCTTTAACATAACCGTTGAAAAGACGTGACTCAATTTCGAACCGGGGTCTCCTGAGCCAGTTTGTAGGCGTAGATTGATATTTGGTATTGATCAGAACCCATAACCTTCTGAAGAGCACTAAACCACTGCACCACATTACATTTCCGCCTATCAGCAAAACAATCTTTTCTGTATCAAAGAAGAAAGCACCCTAGCAACCAAGAAGGAGCCACATCTATTTCCAGACGCACCCTTAACAATCTATTACACCCAATCACGACTGTGACAGCCCAGCTGTTCGCACTCATAAATGAAGATTGGCTCACTTATAGTGGGAGACAACTCCTTATTATTAGCATCTAATTTTTCCATCATACGCAAAAATGTGACACATGGATGGAATCTTCTATGATTTCCTGGTAGCATTTTGCGAGCTCTGTGGGAGGTAGAAATAATTTGACATTTAGTTCTGATTGCGGATGACATTTCCTTTTTGTAAGAAAGGAGAATGTCACTACAATGTCTTGAATGTGCTTCCCTAAATATGGGGGCAACTTTGTTTTTACTGAGCATGCTGTCTTATCTCTTCTAAACTTTTTATCCAGATTTATTAGAGGTACTACAATAGCTATAACAAGCAATATGTAATTTTTAATTTGATATTGTCTACAAGATAATGTTTGGATAAGAGTCCAGAAAACAAGCATTTTTCATTATCTAAGACTAAGAATTCTTCTTATTCATCCCTAGTATAATAGTACATACCATTGGATGCTGAGACATGGCATTAGCTAAATTAGAGTTTATACCAATATTGATACCATCTTGCAGTTTTTCATTCTATTTTGGGTCTCAAAAGAGCTCCAACTCTGGGAATTTAGAACATGGGGTATTTCTGCCCAAACTGTATTAACATTTAAAAAAAATATTTATATGAAATAGAATCACTTCTAGCTCCAAGCAGCAAAATGCAATCATATCACTTAGGACCTAGGGACAAGGGAATCAATCCAGTATCTATAAAAATCAACAAAGTGATTTTACAGGCCTTGTAGCTCTTAGCAGATTAAAGGTAAAGACCAGTTATGGAAACCCCCCCTCTCAAAAAAAATGAAATGGAAGCTCTTATTACCAATCATGTGAAAGAATATGTTTTGACTAATACTTGATGATACAAATTTTACCAGGAAACCGACTACTAATTGATATACGGTGTGTATTTGGTTAATTATTATATCTATTTGGACCCGATAGATATCGCGCACGTTTCGCATAGTCCCATATACACCTTTCTGTGTACAGTGCTTGTAACTTCACCAAGACTGGGCCAAATTTCTTATCATTTTGATGATTCTAGAACCTTGCAGTACACACCAATACTTATATGCTAGATGATCAACCTTTTCTGATCGATTTCACAACGTTTCTTTCACAATGCAATCGCATGACCAGAGCTGTATTTATCTTTAAACAATAATAAATACAATCAAATTAATACAGTATCTATATATATATCCAAATAAGTTTACAGCAATTCTAGCTCTCCATAGAAATTGAGATCGCAACACTTCCGTACCACAAGAAAATCGATCCAGTATCGTGTGTCCTTGAACATCTGGTGCTTGGTATGGTAGATGGGCATACAGCAAGGATCGATGGGTAAGAGCATCGGTAATGCTCGGAGCTTGAGTACCTCAATCACCTGGACCTCTTCCTCCCAGCTGTCTCCGTACTCGGTCTGGAGCGCAAGCTTGATTAGTTGTCTGGTGGGGAGGAGAGATCGAGAGGAGAATATTAAAAAGGGTTTTGAGGATGTTGGGTGTTGTGAATTATTTTTGGAGGGTTTTAAAGTTGAATGGTATTGCTAGATAAAGGGATATGTAGTTTATAAGAATATCCAGTAGCATCATCACTGTCCTCTTGCTCCTCATTAAAATCAGTAGCAGCATCATCATCATAAACTTCATCATTAACACCACCACCACCACCACCATCACCATCACCATTATCATCACCATCAATCCTTATATATCACTACCAACATCATCATCAGCATCATTACCACCACCACCACAATCACCAATAATATCTTCCTCCTCCTCTTCCTCATTATCGCCATCGTTGTCATTATTATCATCATCGTCATCATCATCATCATCATTACCACCACCACCACCATAATCACCAATAATATCTTCCTCCTCCTCTTCCTTCTCCTCTTCCTCATCATCCTTTTCATCTTCATCATCTCCATCATCATTATCATTACCACCACCACCACAACCACCAATAACATCTTCCTCCTCCTCTTCCTCATTACCATCCTTATCATCACAATTACGATCAGCACCACCACGCCCACCACCACCACCAAATATTCCTATAACCACCAGCATCCTCGCACCAAATTAAGACTCCTCCTACAAACCTTAGCATCTCTTCGGAGATGAAGTTCTTCCTCAAGAACTCGTAGTACTGCCCCGACACCTGGTTGAGAGCAAACAACCTCGCTGGATTCTCCGGGTCACCGTCAAACTTGCGGGCGAAGAACAGCTGGTTGGCAATACTCTCCATGATCTCTGTGTCTTTCGTCTCGAATATACCTGGCCCCTGCAATGACAAATTGACATCTCTATGAAAACTACTGGGTTTTTCTGAAATAAGTACAGGAATTTGAAAGATCCCCAGCTTATTTCCGTAGGTAAATAGAAATGATCTTAATTTTTGAACGAATAAAGACTTTCACAATGACATTAGCAGACAATTTAAAATCAATTGCATTTATATTCTATACATGAAATACACAAAATATCCAGCATTATTTTGAAAGAAAACCTTGACTGTAATCATAGTTTTTAAATCAAGTTATAGTTAATAACGTCATCTTGAAAGAAACCGGATGATCCTAAGTTTAAAAAAAGAGAAGGTATGAGTGCCAGTATCTTTTTGGAAACAACTGAAATCCACATGTATTTGTTGTTAATCCAGCATTCCAGGTAAAAAACAACACAAACAAACAAACAAATCAGCAAAATAATACACATCTACCGTCAACAACACCACCATCAACTTTCTATACTGAAGATTGCATACCTATTTTTTCACATACTATAAAGACGGCAATGAAAAAACTAGGTTTTCATCAATATTTACAAAGACTCATATGGAAGTATATTAGTGTACCATGTCTTGCACATTTTTCAGCCCCAAGATTTTTGTAGGAAGGCACAGGGAACGTCTTTTTCAATACATGTCCAGGGGAAATTAGATCAACATAAGTGTTCTATTGCAAAGGTAAGAAGCAAAACAATCAATATATCTCAGGGGTATACAGGTTTCCATGACAACCTACTCCACTTTTATCCTGTCTAACATGGTGTCTCTTACTGCCTTCATCAATAGTTGTATTGATACCAGAGCTAGTTCACACTGTCAGCTATATTGCATTCTCCACACACAAAATGCAGTCATAAGATATTCCTATACGTTCTAAGTGACGTTTCCAACTGGGTGGGTCACTGAGGGTACTATACATGTATGTTACCAACATGAAGTGATATAGTACCCAGTCACTATCCCCTGACAAAATTGCCAACTTGAAATTTGCATAGCTATAGTGATGTCATATTTCAAACATTCATAACTTGATTGTTATCGGTCCGAATTATTTCAAACTTTCACCATTCGGTTTCTCTGATTTTTCTGCTTTCTTACAAATGGACTTATTGAAAGGGATAGATTGCCCTTTAATACCTAGTCTAGTATTTTCTCATTCTACCACTAGTAAACACGAAGAGATTAATCAGAAAGAGAAAGCAGCAGAAAAAACAGTGTCTATGTGAAAAACCTACTGGTGGGAAGCCTAATTATGAAACAAGTCCATCATTTGATATTTCTTAAGACATTCTTGCCATTAGTAAAATTCACGGAGAACACCATCTCCATGGTAACTAAAACATTGCAAACGTAATAATCATATCCTGTCTTGTAAATGTCATTTGACTCATTTCTAAGATTAGCATTTAAAGGACAGTGGAGTATTAAATGAAATGATAAAGCATCGTCTTCTTGTGAAAGACGTTTTTAAGATGACCTGCATTAGTTGAGCTGGCTCTCAATGTCTTATACCAGGGAACTGTCAGAGAGACATGTCCTTGGTCTTGAAAAAGACCTACAAGTTTCATAAGCGCCAGAGCATTCCCATGTACACAATTTGGGGCTTATACTCTGAATCATCTGGTAATCGTGTCCAACCGGGTTGTAGCGTTACATGAGCTTTCATGTGAAGATCCATGTTAAGAACACGACATTTTGTAGATTTGATGTAGGGTTTTCACCAAGTGTCTGGTAAATTGGACCAGACCATTTATAGATGAGAGGGGTTCATTCACAAAGATTACCCCCATGACATTTCGTGAATAAAGGAGCGTGTTTTCACAAAAGGTCGGGTAACGCAACCACCCGACCTGACGCAATGACCTAATGATTCAAAGTAAGCCGAATTTTGTGTAATTGCCGCATGAACTACTATCCACCGACAGTCTCACAACCAAGCCTGATCTCCAAAATTTATCCAAACAAACGACAAGGGATCCACTCGTTGGTTTCCTCTGCAAGTTTTCAGGAAATTCAACATGTCAGGTGGAAGTCTGTGAACCAAACTAGATCTGACATGCCACAGAGCTACAGGAATTGATGAATAATGTACTCAAAACATCAAAGTCAACCCAGATATCTTACGTTTATAACCATGGTAGTATATGTCCATGGTATATGTATGAATAGAAATTACATGCACAGTTATCAACTAAACTAGTCTTACCCCTTGTAAAGTTGAAGTTTGTGTTTTCGTAACTCAAGCTTGCAAGGTGGACCGGTTGAATTTGGCCTGCCTTTGTTGAATACTTTTAAATGTAAGCTTTAACATGTCACATTCCCAAGAAACATGTTATATCGGGACAAATCGTTTTTTCACATACTTTGAAAATTACAAAACTTAGTAAGGGTATGAATAATTATTAAGTTGTTATTGTACATGCAGTATATAGGCTTGATTGTCAAAGCTGCTTGAAATTTTCCATCTATAATAAACAGGATTTATCTTGAGATGATAAATTGATATCCGAGTCCCGGTTCACACAACTTTGTATCAAGAACAAGTTACAGTAGTTATTAAAAGCTACTAAAATTGTTGAAAGGAATGTATTTTTGCCTTTATTTTCACTGATCCTTTAACTCTTAAGCTGCCACCCATACAATGCACCCAGTGCCACAGTGCTAATCCCTATTGTGCCCGCTACTAATCTCCTGTGTGCCAAGTTAATTTAGGGTTGGTTCAAGTGCGTGTAGTTTAAATTGTTACTATGTTTGATCCACTATAACATCTCATCTGTATATTGTATAAAAAAGAATTGTACGTTAAAGTTGTAGGAAATTTAACCCTCTTTCTGTTGATACCAATATCATTTCATGAATCTGTAATTTTGGTAAAGTAAATAAGCACTATCAGTGAGTTGTCAAACCAATCCGTTGTCTCATTTCCCGCACACAATCTGAGGGACCAGCATGAACAAAACTGACAAATTTGATGATAAAATATCGCAATTTTCTCAGGAAAATCCAATGTACCGGTATATGTGAAGCACGCAAAATCGAAACAACAATAAACCCCCTCCACAAATACAGTAAGCATTCATGCGTGCACGCAATGCGCATCGCACAATAGGCATAAACAATTAGCTTGTGTACTTATGCACGAAAATGTGTCCGTGGCACGCGAGCGGATGAGGGTTTATGTGTGCATGGCAAGTCGACAGAAACCCGATTATGTGTGCGGCACTTAAACTGGAAGAAGAACAGTGTTCTTGGCACGATAAGAGTTAAGAATATAACATTTAACTTGTACATTTTAATACAATACGCCGCTTAACCCATGCCAGAAATGAAATACATTAATTCAACAAAACGGCTCATGAACTTTGAAAACAAAGCCCCGGTATGGTGTCACATTACTCACAATGGCACAATTTACATTAAAAATAACCTCATTTGTGGTGAATTTTGGAGCAATCGAATATCAATCGTCACTGCCTCGAGGTCATAGTCAGTACAAGTAACTGATATCAAACAATCGTTAACATGAACAGCGAGCTGGAGTATCCCCTGACAGAATGTATCCTGAATGTTAAAGGGATCCGGTAACTTTGTCTCAGATTCTGAAACAAAATTCTGGATTTAGCTCATGATGCAATGATAATTATAAACCTTTAGGTCAGTCAGGAACCCCATTACATTTTACAAGCTGATCGCCTGTCTTATTTTCATCAAGATATTTATGATTGGAATTACAAATTTTGAAAACCGTTCGCCTGACGGTTTTCATAACACTACAGTCTATTGGGGTAAACGAGTATGGTAAAACCCCGTCACTCAAATTGTTTTACTTTTTTGAGGCACTTCTTGATCATTTTGAAGCGCAATTTTTTTTAGGGCTTCAATATTACACCATATCACAGACTATATCACGTGTATCTCAGATTTAACATTGTTAAACGATCCCTTTAAGAGGACATTCTTAACCTACAGCAGTTCGGAGCTTTCTAAAGGTCTAAATGAATCTGCTCCTCAAATTGGCAATAATTATGCATCAGTTATTTGTATTTTTTGTCCTTGAGTCATGTGTATAATTAGCATTCTTACAAAGAATTAGCAACAAACAAATATATGAATATATGGTGATACAGGACCTGATTGTAGACTGTATGGGCTTTTGATCAATGGGCACTCAGCCAAATTGCATTTTAATATTTGAACAGGTCCTTCCTTGGAACATTTTAGAAATTAAGGGTCTGGAAACAATCGTACCAAAAATACACACAATCGCTCCTTTAATTACATTTTTAAATTGCTTTGTTACTACATTTTTGCAAAGATTATTTTCACTTGCTTAGTACTATCTGTTACACAATATCTCTCCAGAAATACTGATTATTTGATAAACGCACATACAAGAAAAGTACTTGCAGGTACAGTTAATATTCAGTGTAAACATTGGACAAAAATCTTTTCTGAAACGCAAAGAACAATGCCAGTAACCATGCATGGTATCATGTTCTACTTTCGATTCTAGCCTCCAAATACCTTCATGTCTCATGATACATTGCAACAATGTGAGACATCAAGTCAAGACATCGGGACATCATGCATTTTGGCACAGCTGAAGAAAAAAAGGACAGTATATACCTGACCCAGTCCCATGACAACACACGTGGGAGACAATGAGAATAAAGAGCAAATAATTACAAATAACATTCCACAGGCACCTGTATACGTCAATCTTCAATTTTAATATAAAACCATAAACCTAGTCAGCTGCAAGTTTGGATGTCACAAAGTGCTATAAATCTTGTACATGTAATTGAACCTTTCAGAGTCAATATTTTGAATTAGAAACAAATACAAAAGTTGGTCAGCTACCAGTTATGTGTCAAAACTTCACATCCCACCTACCAAATTAATACAATAAAACCCCTTCTGTCTGTCTAATATTGCTGTATAATTCATTAAGAAAAAGTCAATATTTTGAATCCGAAACAAAAACAAAAGTTGGTCAACTTCCAGTTATATGTCAAAAACTCACACCCCACCTACCAAATTAATACAACAAAACCCCTTCTGTTTTTTAAATACTATTGTATAATGTAAGAAAACATTTTAATACCATGAACAGAAAGCCTGATATTCTTTTCATCAAACCGACACTCAAACTTCCAGATGTGACCGACAAAAAGGAACCTTTGTTGTCTGGAAGAAATACTCTGTGGAGAAAACCTGGAAATATGATCTAATTTTTGACATGAGACCTGGGAATAAAGAAAATATATATAAATGAGGATAACAGAATCTGTGGTCTTACTGGTATGATGGTATGGAGAAATTCTGTTACAACACATGACGGAATGTCAAATCTGTGCTGAGAGCAGATATGATTGAATGGCCTACCACATGAGCTAAAAATTATTTGAAATAATACACTAACCTATTTCGGGGAAGTAAAAAGATACCAGTATTTATTTTTACTTTGTGCAAGCACATTGCTGATATCCCTGTAACCAAAAGGTTTTACAAAATTTAAAAATCAAATTCAGGTTCAGTTTGAAAGTATGAATAGCCGATAAGTCATAACAATAATTTGTTTATGTATAGCGCGAATCACATTGATATAATGTGACAATGCATTTCTAATTCAACCAAGGCCTTCAGAGTGAGTGACAGAATCTCACTATTAGTCCATGGAGATATAATCATTTTTGGTCAAAAGAGATTACATATTAGGGCAATGTCTTTTCTCCTTTTCTGGAAATACTCACTCTTGTTCAATATCAACAACATTTTACTCTATATTAATAACATCTCACTCATAGTTCAGTTTGTATAGGCATTTATTCTCTGCCCAACGTAGAAAATTGGAACAGCTAGATCAGACCGTTAGTTCAAGGAGGAAGAAACAGCTTTGATTTCAAGAGATGGGAAAAGAGGGCTTTTGGCAGAAGGGATCTCATCCACTATCCCCCATAAGGAGCAAGGGAACCTCTTTCCTGACTTCCCCCTCTCACTCTGTCTTCACGCACACCCGACCGACGTCCCTGGCCAAGACAGGAAGTGTGAGGGCGCCATGACTCACCGTCTTCGATCAGCTGGGGGAATTGGATACCCAATGGTACAGAGGGAGTGAGTGTCCCCATTCACAAGCTTCTTCTCCTCTCCTCTTTAAATGGCTTTGTATAGCGTTTTACAGAGGAGCTTCAAACATCACTTTTACAACCACTTCTATCTTCCTGCAACAACTGCTTCAATTTCCTAGACTAACAGCATGGAAATAGCACCTTTTACTTCAACCCTGGACCAAACACTTACCCTATTCCTATCCTTAAACCCAACCTAAATTCAAATTGCTACCCCGACCTTTACCCTATACTTTTGACGAAATAAGGCTTGGAGCAATTGCCGCTACAGGAAATGTTGGATTTCCAAAATATCAATCGGCTTCATGAAGGACTAACGCTAAATGATAGATTCAAAATTAATGGGAATATCCGCACTGCCAGTGCTCTCTACTCTTCTCTCCTCTCTCGTGATCGATAGCCTATATCCTATACCAGGGCACCACACTAACTTTTTGGAAGGGGGGTTTTGGATTTAACTTTATAACTTCTGTATGCATGAGGCCTATGTAAACACAAATGGAAATTTGGGGGACTGGACTAAGATTATGGGCACCTATATGTCACGGGCACCTATTAGTGTTGAGCCTAGCTGCTAACACAAAGCATTGTCTTTCAGAATGCTAACGAAGGATAACGGTACAATCTTGGATGCCTGAAGGAAAGGCATGTCCCCACAGCTGATTCTTTCCTCTCCTCTTATCATTACACCAATCTATTTTTATACATAACGTAAATTACAAAGGGATAACCCCACAATGCACTTTGACGGTACTACTCTTGCTTCCAGCCAAGCAGTGCATAGCCTCGAGTGCGTTTCAGGGAATTTGACTTCCCGCAAGGTACCCATTACCTCTGGTCGAGAGAGGCGATTGCAAACAGAATATTGTCTAGGGAGAGGCATCGCGATTCAAACTCAAGAACCTTCCATCGATCGCAAGTCAAGTGGACATACTACTCCTATGTCCTATGTGGGGTATCCTACAAAGGCATCTTTGTTTATGAAAATATACTTTAACACTAGTAACTAGCTGCCATTGTTTTAATGAAAATAAGTTTTGGGACTTTCTTAAGAAATCTCTGAGATTTTTTACTCATGCGGTTGGGAATCATGATGTTCTAAACTGTGTTTCTGACACAACAAGTGGTATAATTTCTGAAGGGCTTAGTTTAATAAGAAATCTCTAAAAAGATTGATTCCTGTACTGGTGAATCATGATCGTCTGAGCTTTGTTTACGACACCAAGCAGAGGTATAATTTTCTAACTGATTTCCTCCTACAAGATGCAGGAAAGCAAAACCATTCTGTCTAGACCAGACCTGAGTATATTTCAGCTATTTCTTGTTATTTACTCAGATGGGGGCAAGACAAAAAGCTTTAGTTTGTCTGTTTTTGTTGCTGATTTTTCGATTTTGTAGTACCAATCATCTTGTTAATTACTTATACTTATTTATCTCTGTATACATACAAGCAAGAGTCTGGGTATTCTCCGAGAATTTTTTTCTCCATCCAAAATAAAAATTCATCAGCCGGCTGGCAGAAGAGCTGAAGCGCGCGAGCGACTCGAAAACTACTTTTCAAATTATTCGCATTTAAAAATTTGTTTTATATTAAAACTGCTTTCCGTCCGGAGAATTGGTTTGAAACTGAAAAGACTAATAGAGATGTTATAGTAGAACACGGCCACTTTTTTTTCCTCGGAAATAAGCCAGTTTTATAAAAGTTTGTGGTGATTTAGTGCTAACGCCCTTCTGCTTAATATTGTTTCATTTTTTACCTGAAATTCGAGCTAACGCCCTTCTGCCACCCAAGAGAGGAATTACCGGTAACAGAACAAACAAACAGAATTAAGATCATTTAGGATTATTCTTGGAATATTCAAGGTGTCTTTTGAGAGTGAGAAGGGCATCAATTAAGTTGTGTAAAAAAAGAGTATATGACTTCAACACCCTTCTGGCTCTATGCATACGATACATTGTTGAAAATCAACCGAGTCCTCACAACATGCTGTTCAACAAAATTGTTATCATGAACTACTTTGTGCTATTAAACAGATCAATACAAAACACAGAATATGTTAACAATTCCTATCGAACTTATAGTCTCTTGAGAAAATTGATTATTGCTAGCATATGTCTGGCTCTTCAGTTAATTTGTATAAAGAAGCAAATCAAAATGATTTATAATGCTAAAAAAGGGAAATGAAATGATTGATAATTAGTGTTTCTTTGCCCAGCTGTCTGGTATATTGATCACTTTACACACAAATCTATAATGGGTTGTATTATTAACTTATTACTCTATTTGCTTGTGTGATGATTTATTATTCATTGCAGGGAAATTGATCTTGCTGATGAAATATTAGCTCTATCGATAATTTACAGACAAATTTATTATAGCTTGTATTATTAAGATATTACTTATTTGCTTGTTTGAATATTCATCAACCATTAATTGCACGGGAAAGTGATCTTGCTAGTGAAATGTTAGCCTCATTAAAATACTGGTTAATATAGATTGGCAAATGTATTTCTCAGTTTGTCACGTATTTCGAAAATCCACCATCTGCTTTTTTCACATTAAACTTGAATATAATCAATGTCTTCAGTCGTCTCAAAATGATTGTTATTCTAAAGCAAACGCAAATCAACTGCATTGCGTTGAATACATATGCATTCATTCCTTTAAAAAGTCATCAAGATCAAGTTTAATCATTCAGTTTTATAGCGTGAATAGTACTTGAAACCTCTCAATCATGCACGCACACCACAATACATTAGTGAGAGAGCATTGATCGCATGCATGCTTCAATTTTATAGGGTTTCAAAGGGACTCTTCGAATAGTGATGCTCTCATTTATACCAACATAGTATTAGAAATGGGGAAGAAAAGTTGGGGGGGGGGGGATTGTATTTGTAGACTTCATACTATCATTGTATTATCTAAAACCAATACAATCATACAAAAGAAGAAAGAAACATCGCAGGGCATGAAAAAGAATTAACAAGAATAAATAAATATGTATCCTATAACTCCCCCTTGCACTACACATTCAAAGTACCAGTAGATTAAAGCACTTGTATGTTTATTTGTTTCTTTAAATACAAAAATTCATACATATTCATACTTGCTAAAGCATACATACACGCCACGTGTTCACCTTAATTGGCCCCTCACTCTTGTATCATGCACAGGTATTGTAAATGGGTGTAATGGGAAGTATCGTTATCAGATACATCCTTCACGAGAGAAGGGCTATTAAGTGTACAGTACATTATACTCCATTTCTGGTGTGGTGGTGTCTCCTTACGACACAAGTTTGATTTAAAGGCGATGGTCGTCACTTTTCATGTGCAGTATAGGTCATAATTTGCTGACACCAGTCTTGGTGGAAATACCACAATTGGGTATAGAGGACTCTCACACAGCAAACGTGTATGGTAGTCCCATCAAGAAATACGCCCTAGTCTCTCAGAGAGTCTTGGGTAAAACTGAATGTTAATCCTGGTGTTTGACAACACCTGTGGTAAACGACAGAATGCTCCATGAGAACTCACTACTATGCATCTTCAAGTTGCTTATCTGTTTGTTACAAGACACTGACATTATCCTACTACCATCTTATTTAGAGGACTCGATGAGAGAACCAAAAGCGCAGCCAGGTAAGCAGCAAGTTACGGGACCATACTGCTATGACCCGAGATGGCCCTTTAGGGGATTTTGAGTTTGCGCTTCTAGTACAGTATTTCTCTAATTAAGAAATACAGCAATCATCCGTTTCTATACAGACAAAGTCCAAAGTATGATTTCCTTGAAATCCCGTAAAAAACATTTGACAGGAAACAAACAAAAACATAGTTAATTCATATTAGTATTTTGGCTAGTACTCAATACAACACTTGAATTTAGAAAATTTGTTTACTTGGCATTGGCTTATAGCTACCCAAATTAAAGTGGCTTGAATCATCTTTAGGAAGGAGAGGGGAGATGGGAGGGGGAGGAGAGGGGAGATGGGAGGGGGAGGAAAGGGGAGATGGGAGGGGGAGGAGATGGGAGGGGGAGGAGAGGGGAGATGGGAGGGGGAGGAGAGGGGAGATGGGAGGGGGAGGAGAGAGGAGGAGATGGAGAGGAGAGAGGAAGAGACGGCAGAAACAGATAAAAAATGAAGATGTAATAAGCAGAGCATTATATCGTAGAAGAACAGGCATCTATTTTAATATACACTAATAATCCCGCAATTATCTGTGATATGACATGGACGAGCCTAATCTGATATAATCTAAAATGACAGTCCTATGAATGTCATACATATACATGTATAGTCAGGGGAATGAAAGTCAAATATATCTTTGCATCCATGAAGATGGAAAGCAAGAGGGATTTGAGACAAAGAGAATCAGGGGGAGAAAATAAATATATGAGAGAATGGGCAAAGAAATATTACGATACAAAAAAATGATAGAAGAAGAAAGCATGTTTGGGAGAAATAGGAGAGAAGGGGGTTAAGGGGGAGAGAGAGAGAGAGCAGGGTGGAGAGGGAGGGGGGGGGGGGGTTAGAGGTATGATAAGATAGATGGAAAAAAAGTGGCAGAGAGATAGAGAATCAGAACAAAATTTCAACAAGAAAAAACATACGGTAATAGGATTCGCTCAACGTTCTCACTTGATAGAAGATTTTTCTTGAAGTATTTTGAGAGTACTTCAAAGACATATCTTGTAATTACTCATAGCCACAAGAATTCATTCTGTCAACTTGTTTTTTTTTCCCCTTTTGTTTTGTGTTGTATCATCATGGCATCTATCCTTCTCTTTTTTTCCCCACTTTTCCCCACTAATGTCTCTCTCTCTCTCTCTCTCTCTCTCACACACACACACACACACTTTGTCTCTCCTCACTCTAATCCATCTCCTTTTCTCCTCGTCTTCTCTACACATCCCTTTTTATCTCTCTCTCTCTCTCTCTCTATCTCTCTCTCCATCTATCACTCTTTCTCTCTCTCTCTCTCTATCTCTCTCCATCTATCACTCTTTCTCTCTCTATCTCTCTCCATCTATCACTCTTTCTCTCTCTCTCTCTCTCTCTCTCTCTCTCTCCATCTATCACTCTTTTTCCCTCTCTCTCTCTCTCTCTCTCTCTCTCTCTCTCTCTCTCTCTCATCTATCACTCTTTCTCCCTCTCTTTTTATCTCCCTTTCCCCAATAATCATTTCATATATTCATAACTTTTAATAAGATAAGAAGCTTACCTGTCCACAAAAATCAATGTCTTCGGTGTGCCGGCAAAAGCCTCTGTCATCCTTCCGCGCAAACTGCTTCAGATGATGCAGGTTACCATGGATATAGGTGTTTCTGAAAGATTCAAGAATTAGATGATGCATTACTCATGATGAAATAGGGTGATAGAGAGAGATGCTACCTCTTAAGAATTTAATAAGATTTTCTGACATATACAGCAAGAGTAATGGAAAAATTATGGATACAGTATAAGCCGATGAGGATTTTGGTGAAGGATAAAAGGAGGCAGGAAATAAAGTTTTAGAGAAGAAGTGGTAAAAAGGTAGGTCATTTACGAAAGTCATTTACAAAACCAAAAAAGAAAAATCCTCAACCCACTGCAAGGCTCTGATTCTTTCCTTTCTGAAGAGGAAATAAGAAGTACCGAGATTCCATAAGGAGGGGGCTGACAATATGGAAAAGGTTTGCTGCTGACTTTAATTGAGTTGAGACAGTACAAAAGAAAAGAGGATTTGTAAAGTATTCAGGAGAGAACATAAAAAGTTGTATGAATAACTAAAACATAATGCTCTTTGTCTTGTCAGCAATTAATCAGACAAGTATCTTAAGCAATAAATCATCCTCCTGAATAAAGCCTGATTTATATTCTTCATGATACTATTACATTTTTAAAACTTCAGGTATCAATATTTTGCAAAGACCTCACAATTCTTAAAGATTAACATTCTATGTATGACAAGAAAACAGCTACAAAATACAATTAACAGATTGGATAGAAGAAGGAAAAAAACAGCCAGCGACGGAAGAAACACAATTCAATTAGTAACAATTTTTGTTTGCTTATTCTCAGCTCTGATAACGTTCTATGTAACCAACAATACCTTCTTTCTCCACCTTATTACATTATGATCATGCTGCATTAGGTAAGCAAAACCATTTTATTGCAACTTTGCCCAAATGCTAATAATCCATTTTTGGTGCAAGTTTTTTTTCTTTTCTCTTTGCCTCTTAGAGGTGTTTATTAAATATTCAAACAGTAACATAATTTTGCTTACAATTCAGCAAATCAATGGAACATCAATAATACACAAGTTATTTATTCAAATATAACTAAGCAAATTCGCAGGAAATTTCATATTTTGTACTTTCAAATGTTCGTTTATTTCTATTCTGTTAGTCATTTCTCTCTTAAATAAGTAAATCAAACTCAAATCTCTATTATCATACCCATACTTATTACGAAAAATAATCATTTTATAAATCGACCAAAAAGCAATAGTCATTATCAAATCGATTTCAGTTTGCGAATTCATTTTGAGTAATAAAACAATATCTATCTCTATTCTAAGATTGAAAGCACGTAAAACTAAGTCCAAATTTCGAAAAACAAGGGATTTTCAGCTCTCTGGAAAAGGTCGTAACCATTTCAAGTGAAGTTGAATAGCGCCCTGGTGCAAGTTACTTTAATACGAGGCTGGTCTATTTTGCACACCTGTGCTGTGCATGTTGGCGTTGATTGTGTACTTCATTTTCTGACAGTAATCACAATTTTAAAGCAATTTTGAGAGCGGATCATTACGAACAACGTATGAAGATTAAAAGATATTTGGATATGTGATGGGCAAGAGCTAGTAGAAGAATAGAAAGAATAAATCCAACTTTCTTTGTTTCTGTTTTTGTTTTAACTATTTTAATACAGATTTAAGAGTAAGATATATTACAAACATGTCTGGAGAATTGAGGATATATATATTAAATTTCATGGCATCAAATCACAATATTCCGACAAAACCCCCTCTTTGTCCCCATCCTTTTCTTGTCATCCTGTCATCAATATATCCTATTCATTCTATTTTAGGAAATAATAGTCCATTCCAGAATCCTGTTATTGTCATCATTAATAATGTACTTTCAACAACGAGGGAGTATATCTGACCTAGCTCTCCCACAAGATTCTCACCTCATTAAGAAAAGCATGAGGCATGGTAAAGCAAAGAAAAACATAGCCTTAAACTATTTAATAGATAAATAAAAGGTGTAATAGTCTATGCATATAATAACAACAAATCTCTATCAAAATATTATTTTGAATGAAAACTTGTTTAAGAATGAAGGCCCATTGCCAATGGTGAAAAGTGTGTGACTAAAAGGGACTTTTTACCCCATTGACTGTTGATTTTTTCTTATTCCGATCAGCTTAACACAGGCACCACAAGGTTCCAATCTGCATTGGGTTAATAGTGTGCTGATGTGACCATCCTGTGTGTGTATATATGCCCCTTCCACTATGCCATGATTCTTTATATATAGTGTTTATTTAAACACATTTTGTATGAATGGACCGGTTCACTAACATATTGCAATTTTATGCATACTTTTTAAATAAAGGTTGTTCTTGACAACCTGAAAGCTTACCCGAGAATTGCCCGACATACATGTAGCAACAAGTAATACATAATGCAGACTGGATTTTGAGTAATGTAGTCCATTCATTAATAACAGGTTAATGGAATAACTTGTTACTATAGGTCCCCAGGAAGAAAAACATCCATAACTTTGGATATGTTGAAGTGAACCAGTCTATTTGCTCTATTAAATGTGAATGCCCCACTACATCTTGACTTATTTCAGGGATAAGATATGACAGGACAAAAGCTAGACCCGACCCCCTCAGCCCATCCTGGGTGAAATCTTCTGAAGCTTTGTGCCAGGAGGAGACAAAAAAGCAGCATCAAGGAAAGGGAAATAAAAAAATCTCTGACAAATCCCTGGATAAATATATGAAATATTGAATACGCGAAGTCTAATTCCTCTTTTAATATTTCATACATTGACAGAGGAATGCTCTAATTCTTTGTAAGATGGCGAGATGCTGCTGTGATAAATTGGAGATGCCTTTAGGAAACAGAGACGTATCCGTGTCTTTCCGGCATGGATTTGTTTTGAGCAAGTGTATTTTTGTCAAGTTGCTAGAATATAAAAGAGAGTAAAGATAAATGATGCACAGAAGATATATCAAGAAGAAAGAGAGGAACACTGAGACAGAGCGACAGAGAGGGAGAGAGACACAGCAAGAGAGAGGATGGAAAAGAGGGAGCAAAATGCCAAAAGGAAAAGGGGAAGAAGAAGCAAGGGAGAGAGAGAGAGAGAGAGGGGGAGAAAGAGAAAACAAAAGAGACTAAGAGAGAATGAATGGAAGATAGTTGAAAGAGAGAGAGAAAAAGAAAGAGAGAGAGAGAAAGATAAAGAAATAGAGTCAGAGATACAGAGAGAGTGACATATACCACAAGAAGTGACGACCAAGTTTCACAAGAAATACAATCCTCATCCCACTCTCAATACCAAAATGAATATCAAATTCTACTGGCATTATCACATTACTCATCAAATGACTTTTTATAATCATCTCAAAGTACAGACATCGTGCATTATCCATTTCCTCCAATTTGAATTTTCATATCCTATGTCTTGAAATGAAATTGCTAGACATCTTGAGTAATACTGTATGCACTGCAGTCACATTGTATATTACTAGACATGCGCCTCAAAGCTAAGCGTAGCTGTAAACACCAGATTGTTTTGCAAACGAGCTAGGGCCCTGTTTTTATAAAAGTTATCAATAACGAGTTACAATAACTATTATAAGCTACAGATATCGTGGCTGAGAGCAAATTAGTCATAGCAATTTAGCATTTGTTATTGATAAACATGCCCCAGATTCACAATTATTTTATCCAGCAAAATATTTGTATTGCAGCACTCAATTTTTGCTATTCGCAAAAGGGTCTTGCTGGTAAAATGGCTCCCGTAGATTCATAAAAGTTTAAGGTTGCAAAAGGTTCCATAGCTATCTCTACAAGCATCTACACAATTTTTGTTTTTCAAACACCGTAAATCTCCGTGTATACGGCGCACTTTTTTTACCGTCGGGAAAAATCAAAAGTCGGGGTGCGCCGTATACACAGGTACAGAATATGTTAAGTCCTCAAAATGCAACTTTTTAGTGGTTTTCAAAAATCTCTGTGTCTCAACATGAATTTCATAATGAAAATAAAGAATAGAATCTACTATTTGAAGTAAAAGTACGTTCCTAATTTGAAGGGAAGAGATTTTTTTTTTTTTTTTTTTTTTCAGTCTCGATAAATTATGCCCTTCACAAAGCACTTTGCCGGCCGAAGCTCTCCCGTGTCTTCAGCTCACTCACCTGTATCATGCAGCTCACTTACGCGGGGGCAGATTTGGTATCCTACCATGATGTGCGGTGTAATACGGAATTGCGATTTTTACCTGCGCAGTTGCGTTGCGCGGCAGCTAGCTTCGTAAGAAACGATCTTTCACGTCCCTTCTTTTACTTTTTGGCAATATGGTACGGATTTAGATCTAAATCTACCAGCAGATTTTATTAGAAAAATAAGTTATGCAGTTTATTTTTCGTCTTCATATCAACAATGCAACATAAACTTGTCGGTAAGTTGTGTGGAGTTATTCTAGAAATGTCCTGTACCATTGTATAGTCATTGTAGTCCCATATGTTCAAATGGACGTGCTGTTTTGACTGCTGGATTTTGTTGTTGTTGTGCAAAGGTCTAACTTAGTTCACAAGCACTTCAACTTTGCCTCGTAATAAAATGAAAGTATTTCCGAACTCTGAAATAAGACGGGATCTGATCTGGTTTTAACAAAAAGCAAAAAATGAAAGCAAAAAGAATTTCCTGATTTTTTTTTTCTTCCCGATTTTTTTTTTTCAATTTTTTTTTCTTTTTTTTTCAAGTCTTAAAAATAGGGGTGCGCCTTATACACAGGTGCGCCTTATACACGGAGATTTACGGCAGTCAGGAAAAATTATAAATCATCACAATTATCAATATGGCCCACAGGATAGGGTAAACTGCCCCAAAAATAGTTGTTTGTATGAATGATATAAAAGTGGATGGAAAAAAAAGTAACTTGTAAACACACCAAAATAGTCAAATTTCTGTGACTTTCTGTGTACTACAAGAAACGGAAACGTGAAGCACCATACCCATAATATGTCATTTTATTTTGCCACATCAAGTTTTCAGAATTGGTTTACCTCATCATTGCCAAAGTTAGCTGAAAGAAACCATGATGAGCAAATGTGAGACCACCCAGACAGATATAAATGTTTGTCTATATGGGGTATTATGAACTGTCTAGTCATTATCAGTACAAATGACAGTTGTCTAGGTGTAGAGAGAAAAGATTGGAAACAAAACGTGACTATCACACTTCAAAAACATATTATTTTTTCTTATAGGTGAGTTTGGGGTTCTGATTTTCACAAAATCACACAAAAAATGCCCCCCCCCCCCCCCACTATGTACTAACACTGCCAAACCGACTCAACACCTGACTCCAAACCCATTTTGGAAAATTTAAGATTCAATTGTTATGATTGGAGGTATGACAAAGAAATGCATCAAGTGGTCAAAACAGAGAGAGAGAGAGAGAGAGAGAGAGAGAGAGAGAGAGAGAGAGAGAGAGAGAGAGAGAGAGGAGGAGGAGGAGGAGGAGGAGGAGGAGGTATTCTAAAGAGTAAAACAGAATGATCAGCTGGTAGCTTGCAGTTGCCCATCAGAAAGAAGAAAATATACCTTAAAAAGTAATATTTTAGCATCTTCAGCACAGAAGCTAGGTAAGAATTATCCGATATGATGTAATGCAGGTACTAGCAAAAAATGCATCATGAGTTGGGGACAGAGACGGAGAGGGGAAAAGGGAATGGGAGAGGGGGAAAAGGAGGAGAAGGGAAAGATCGAAGAAGGGCTGAGATGAAATATGATGGGAGCGGTTTCTACATACCTGAAAGGTGATATCTTAAGCATGGAAGCCAGGTAGGATTCATCCGGTATGATGCAGGTGCTGGCAAAGAAGTGCAGGTTGTTCATGAAGATCCCCCTGTCTGGACTCACTACCAGCTCAATGAAGTCCCTGGGGAGAACAAATTAAACAAATCAAATCAAAACTAGAGAACAATATTAACTCCTTACTGGCTTGGGTTGACAAATGGGACAAACAGGGAACTGCCAAAATCAACTTTTGTCACACAAAATGTCCATGTACTATATAATATAAACAAGTTTGCAGTGCAGAATTTGAATCATGGTGTATAAAGAGTAATAAGTGCCTTTACTTCAGTGCAAAAAATAAATGTTTTGAAAGAGCACAATGACCTCATTGCAAACATGTCCTTATGTATTGCAAAAGTAATAATGCTAATTTACATCTAGACCTGTTCATTTATTATCATGATAAAAGAAAATATTGATTTCACAACTTCACTGGTCCGTGTGAAGGTCCTGTCAACATGTCCATTGCTTCACTGATCTGTAAAGCAGAAATAAATCATCCCAGGAGAGTCCCCAAGCAATATCTAACTGTATCTGACATTTATTAACAGGTATTTGCACAGCCTCATTAACATTTGTATTAAATATCAGTTGATTATCATTTTTAGCCATGAATGACTTCGTTCGTTTGCTATAATGAAGAAAATCATCACTGACACGATACTAACTTCTCTCTTTAACATTAATGTAATTATAAATTTGGGCCCTATATTTTACAATGAAATTTTAGTGCTGGCCATGATATCTTCATTTCCAAAATACTTTTAAACTTGCTAGAATTAACATCCAAACATATCATTATCCATGATATCCCAACTCTGAACATGCAATAATGATGTTTTTTTGTTTTTTTACTATTCTGGACTTTGTAGCGTTCACTTGAAGCAGTAAGTAATCCACTTACTTTTAAACTTTAAAGGAGAAAACGATTTTCAAAAAACAAAAAATCTTCCAAATTTCCATGTATGCAACATGAAAAAAACATATTTCAAGATCTTCCAGAAGAACAAAAGAATTTCATTACTTTATCTAGCAATTCAATTTTCGCATGCAACAACAAATTCTTATACAATCCCGAACATTACACTGTCGACAAGCAACACTGAAATTCCCCTACAATCCCTGACTTTTAAATAGCCCACATGCAACACTGAAATATTACTCGACTATGTCTGAAAAGAAACTTTCTGGTGGCATCTAAAATTCTAAAATGATCATGCTATCCCTCTTTCATACCTGCATATCACACTTTTTTCAACATCAATTTTTTTTTAATCGTTATCTTTATTGTTACACATTTTCAAAGACACCATAAAAATCTGCACTTTAAAGCTTTGCATCCTTTTGAGGCAAAGCAAAGATGGAATATCCGTTAAAGACTTTTAGGGAACAATACTGCAATACCCATACAATCCCTAACTTTTCCAACCTTCTACAAGCCGCAATGAAATTTCATTATTTTCAGAGTTTACTATAGTGTCGAAACAATGACTTTCCCATACTACCCCTTCACTTTCAACAACGACATTCATTTCCTTTCACCTGACGTTTCGTACTTTTCCAACATTTCCAGAAATTCAAGAGCCTTTAAGACCCTTTATATTTCAAACAGTTTAAAAACTTACACCATCTCTGACCTCTGACCTATGACATCTGACAATGCAACAATTGTTGAAAGTGATTGACACAAAGAAAGATGTTTATATTTTGATCATAATTTGGGCTTTTGTAGGACGCCGGCCATCCTGTCACTTCTTTGCTTTGCCAACACACATTTTTGGGATGACGATCAATCATATTTGGGGTGGCGGAGGAGCGTTCCAATCAAAGTCAATACATTTGACAGATGTTTCCAATACGATTGCCAATCCTCCCTCACCCTTCAGCCCTTGAGTTACCTAGGGTGCGTTCAATTTACACTTTTCACCCTAGAAACATGGTTTTCAAAGACGTTTAGTTTAAGACACGGTTATGTTCAAGCGATTTCAAGCGATCTTTTTTTTCGGTCGTAAAAATAAACGTGTTTAAAAATGCAAACATCAAACGCTGGAAAGGATGCGTTTTGTATCATGATTCTGCAGAATCACGGTCGCTAAAAATCGTTTGAACGAACGGAGATCTCAATCATGATTCTATAACGTCATTATCGTGGCCTGCTTCCAGTTTGGCCGACAGTTGACGATAAACAAATTCAGAAAGCATGCGGCAAAGTTGACCTATACTTTCTGGGTCAAACTGAACAGTGTGATAAGCAGTGGCTGGGCTTGAATTGAGCGAGAATCAGCGCTGATGAAAAATCGCTTGAACGCTCTCCCGCAGTAACCATGTCTTTTAACAGCGTTTTGATTTGTGATTCTAGGGTGAAATAGTGTCAATTGAACGCACCCCTACCCCAGCTAACCCCCCTGCCCCAGGTTATAAACCCCATTTTGTCAAAGTTTAAGGGCGGTGTCACTGAATTGCTTAGGTTTCATGTTTGCATTTGAATTTCATATAGGGGCCTATGTCCTCGGGAGCAATTTCAAGTTCCGACTCTGAATTTATGGCTCCAGGAGTAGAGAACTATTTGTGACATTTTGCAAGTTTGCTTCAATTGCAATGGAATGAAAGATCTGGCAATAACTTTATATAAATCATCTGTTGGGAGCCCAAAGGGCGTTAACCCATACAATTTAATGCAGAATTAATACCCTTCTGGCTCGCAACAGACAAAATGTTCAGAATATAATTGTCTTGAATCAAGGCATACATACAGAGCCCATCTCTATCAAATCTCTTCATGATATATTGACTCGTTCAATCAACCTGTAATTGATCAAGAGGAAAATTGTTGTCTGTTTGAGAGTCACAAGGGCATTAAGTCTATGTAAAAGTACACGAGTTTACCACCCTTTGGCTCTCAACAGACACTGTAATCATTTTCACTCTTTGATGTGTCCTGCAAGTCATCTGTTAGGATCTAGAAGGTGATTAACCAATCTAATGTTTAGAAGTATATTTGAACAAAATGATTACATCAACCAGGCTTCTTTAATTATGTGTTGAAAAAATGGGAGGGGGAGAGAGTGACGGAAGTGTCAAAGTCTAGAAAAATATGTGGTTTTCAAAACAAAGCCCCCTTTCAAGAACCCGATTGATTACACGGTCGGACAATAATTCTTTTTCCTTACAGGGAAATATTCCATCGCATGTACCTACCAGCACTTGAATGTGTCACCCAAACCTGAGTCTGGTATAAATGTCTCCGTATCTCCACGATTTACAGCAATAACACAGAAATTATGCCCCCGGAACAAAAATAAATGTTCTATATTTTTGATTCTTTGTTTGATTTATTGGTCAATCAATTTCTCTGAGGAAACAACTGACATGATTTATTTTTAAATTTCTTTTACATCTCATTTTTTTAAATTTCATCCTAAGCTATCTCTTTTTGATGGGAAGGGGGGGGGGGGGGGAGTAGTATCATCATCACCCTTTTTCTTTCATCAAACCCTTTCTTTAATTCTTTAAAAAAGAAAAATGTTCCACTTTCATTATAGTTAATATGAGGAAGGTTGCATTTCAAAGTCTAGCTACCAAACTTGGCTGTTTAGCAAAGTCATGGTGATACAATTATGTCTTAATGAATCTATATAAAGTTAAAGTATAACAAAGAAATAGAAACAAAACAACGTTTGCAGTCAAATTCAACATTATTCATAACATACAGAATATAAATAAGTAGAATTTCAAGCAACATTGGAAAGTGCCAAATATTTCTATTTGCTGCCCCCAACGGACAATTAAGTCATATAAAATGATTTCATGTACTTTTCTGCTTTATAAACAGTTTCTTATCTAGCTACAAAGGATATCGTTAACACCATATATATTATCTATGTTGCACAGGATACACAAAAACCTGAAACTGGTCAAGTTAGGGTCGGTTGAACTTGACTTCCTTTTTTACGACAGACTTCGGGTTTCCTCCCCTTACATATAAGTATACACGCTGTTTAAGTGGGCTGAAGTTATAACGTGTTCCTGACCCCATTGGATTAAGTTACATAGAAAAAGATCTCGAGGATTAGGCATGGAACACATTTGTGTTTCCTTGTCATGTCCAGTTGTTTGTTGGGCAGATTTACATGTTTTCGGCAGTGACCATTAGGAGCTTCCATTACAAATATTGCAAGATAAACAGTTGTTGGGCAAATCTAAATGTTTTCTGCAGTGACCACTAGGAGTTCCCATTATAAATATTGCAAGATAAACACCCTTTTTGTTCTTACTTACGAAATATGCAAAGGCACAAACATTGCAAAAAAAGAAATATCCATCATTGAATATTGGAAATATATATCATTTTCAAATTATGTTTGTAATCCCCACAAAATTAATCTGATTCCATAAGACGGACAAAGAGAAAATAATGAGCCAAGGCAAGCTCATTTGATCCTTGAGCTACCTAGATTCATGGGACATGATTTAGAAAAGACCTTTAATAGGGTCAGTTGCTAATTCCATAATACTTTATAACTACTATCAAATACCATGATGTATATTGTGCAACACTAAAAAAATGGAAATGCTATACAGTTGATTCAATGTATACAAGTTTACATTGAACAAACTTTGATATTGGATCTAGAATTCATATATTTCATTTTTTAATAAACAGCTTGGTTTTCTTCTTTAAAAAAAACTTTATGAATTGTGAAGCTTGATGTCATTAAAGGTATACCGGTAGACCAGTTTTGGAAACGCACCCCTCTCAAAAAATGTAATGGAAGCTCTTATTACCAATCATGTGAAAGAATATGTTTTGACTATTAATACGTGATGATACAAATTTTGCCGGGAAACTGCCTACTAATTGATATATTTGGTAAATTATAATATTGTCCCGGCCTGGATAGATATTGCGAATGCACTTCAACATTGAACATTTGGGCATATAATTCTGCTTTTTTGAGAAATTAAGTTCAAGTATTGCCATCTATAAACCTCTGAAGGCAATATTTAAACGATATTGAACGGATATTTTGCACCTAAAACCCTTGAACCGCGATTTTACCACTACCGGTCTTTACCTTTAAACATGAAAAGAAGTCATAATGATACATCATAATGTTTCTTCTCAACTCTAGATGTTGCTAGCTGCCTGAAGTAGATATGAACCCTAACTTGTACACGCTATGCAATTTTGCTACTCAAAAAACAGCTTTTCAATATTCCTTTAAAAATCAATGAATAAATTCATGTCACAGAATGAAGACGCTGGATCGAAACTGCATCTTCAAGTGGCATTCTTAATCAGCCATTTTGCTAATGGCACAATAATGTCGGAGTAATTTGCGTCAATCTGAACCAAAATCAATTTGTTTGGGACATTTATATTCCATTTCCGTCTCTTCATGGAATTGCAGGTGGTATTCTATTTTCTTTCAATGCCAGCACTTAGGATGGAATGGACTAGCATAAGAGTTCAAAATAATTATTTTATATGAAATATCTTCTGCTTTTAGTTGTGTTTCCTTCTATATGTTTTACCCTACCATGTGCAACCTCTAAATTGTATTAATTGCTAAAAGGCATTTATTTGCAAAATTATCTGTTGAGAGCCAGACAGGCATTTAATCTTTGTTTAAGTGTATGAGTTTAATGCCCTTTTGGCACTCAGCGGGCAATATTTTTTGGGCATTAAGTGTTTATGGACACAGCTGCTCATTGGGCAATTATAAAATTCCACTAAATCTTTGGAAAATGCTTTGGCATGTGTAATATTTGTTAATCAGAGGAAACAGAGAACAAGAGAAAGAGAAGAAAAAAGAGAAGAAAAAAGAGAGCGAACAAACAGACAGTGGAAGGAGAGACAGACAGAAAAGAGGGAGTGAGAGAGAGAGGGGCGGGGGGGGGGGGGGTGAGAGAGAGAGAGAGAGAGAGAGAGAGAGAGAGAGAGAGGGGGGAGTGAGAGAGAGAGAGAGAGAGAGGGGGGAGGGAGACAGACAGAGAGAGAGAGAGACAGACAGACAGACAGAGAGAAAGACAGAAAGAGAGAGAGAAAGACAGACAGAGAGAGGAGCTCAGAGGGCTTGTTGTTCTTACAAATTAATACACTAAAAATAAAATCTAAATCACTTTAATGGAAATATCAAATCTATCTAAATGGTAATCAGTTAAACATTCTCCTGTATTCTTGTTTTTCAATTAATGTTGGATAAAGAAGGAGTGGTTCAGATCAGGACATGTAGAGGGTGAGATAAGAAGAAAAATCCTATATTATTCATATTTAGATGGAAATTAATTATCTAGATGGGAGGGATAACAAAATCTCATGCATTTTTCATTTTCAATTAATGTTGGATGTAGAGGGATTAGCTAATATTACAAGAAATAAATGTCAGAAAAAGCCCTCCAAGTTTTCCTATTTTGATGTACCGTAGACATAATCAGTAACATCAGAGACAGTTTAACCTATTTATATTCAATACACTGTTTTCTTAATACTACATGCATCTGGAATTGGTTTGTGCACTATAAAATGTCTTGATGGAATCAAAAGGGTTAAATGATCCAGTGGTATTGGAGCTACGGTGTACAGTTATCAAAATCAAACTAATATTTATCGCAAGAGAAATGCAGAATACCTGTATATTTCTTTTTTCTTTCTCTTTCTCTCAAGAACAATACTGAAAACATAATTACTTAAACTCAGTTTTTACATACTATTCTTTTGATTTATTTCATAACATGTACACATAATTTGTTAATTTCTGATGGAAAACATGCATGGGTCCAGTGGTTAACCCTACTGGTGCAGTGCTTGGACCACCATCAGCACCAGGGATCAATACCCACCTTGAGAAGACAGCCCACTGTGAAGTACTGTGCATGTCTGTCCAATCCGGTCTCTTTCCCCTGTAAGACACATTGTAAACATGGCCTCCGCATCCATACCAGACAGAGAAATCGGTGGGTTTGTCGCTCCGGTCTTTCCAGTTGCCGTTCTGTCTCATGAAATTGTGCCCTTTTTAGAAGAAAAAAAAGTGGAAGAAATGAAAACAAACATAGCAGGGTTACTAAATAATTATTAAATGTGTTTCATTATGAATGGAAATCTGCTGGTATTTCTTTCAAGGAAAATAAAATAGCAAGAAAATCACTAGAAGATACATTAAAATTATAATTTTTATCTTCCAATTCATTATCAAGTTATTCTTTTCATACATCGTCATGTTGTATGACACAACTACAATGTAGGTGTAAGTATTCATCATCTCACAGATATTGGTAAGTTAAAGTGATAATGAACTGATAAACTTTCTGCACCAGCGTACTGTTATCGCACAACGCCATATCATGGTCAACTTGCCAACAGTGCATAGCCCAATACCTAATTCCCACTTCGTAGACAGAGGACTCAATGCGAGAACCAACAGCGCAGCTAGGGAAGCAACGAGCTACAGAAATATTCACATAAATGTTCAGTTTACACATTCAGAAATGCCTCAGAATGTACCTTAGAGCATCTTCAGGTTCAAATTTTTCAACTCCATTTTCATACATTTCGCACAGGAAAATCCTGGATCCGCCCCTTACAGGTGACTAGAGATGGTGCTGAGTGTGGCACTTCTAGTGCAGTATGGCTTTAAAGAAAGTGAATGCCTGACGAACCTCTCCATTATGATTTCAATCTCTCACTATGCATACAACCTACACTGCTCAATGATTTACAGCTTGAAATGCTACATCTGAAGCATGAAAAGTGTCCTACATTTGTACAGTAACTAATGGAACCATGATCAGTTCCATTTGCAATCACTTGATTGTTCAGCGCTTAATAACAACAACACATTTTTTGGGCCGGAGTTCTTGTTTAAGGTCAATTCCATTTGGGGCCTGAATTGAGAAAGGATTCGTGTCATTAAGCATTCAACTTCTACTGTGGAAGATTAGAATATGTTCACCTCAGCAGGTTAAGGTCTCTCAAGGGAGAAGCAAAAGAAAAACAAACACATTTAAAAGTAATACAAAATATCTCAATCATCGGCTTGCAGGGCTGAGTGGGGGTCCCAAGTTGAATTTGTTAAAAGAGAAAGTTAAGTTTTTGCAGTGCATTGTGCAACTTTTCATTTTTGACCATGCCCATTATTTTGATATAATGCACATTCAATGACTGAGATCATAACAAATGGGATATCATTTTAAAGAGGAATAAATGCACTTTCTAATGATACTATAAGAATATATACCGGTAGTGATGATTATCCCAAAACAAGAGGGATATAATGGAACTTGAATTTCCAAACTTTTTTGAGGGGTCGTATTATCTACATGTCATCAGTCAGTCTATTTTCAACAGGTTGGCTGTTATATCAGTGAACTTTAAAGAGAAGGTTGAGTTCTGGGAAGAGCTAAAAAATAATTTGTGAGCATTACTCATTCTTATTATGCAAGTGTGGAAGAACATCAGTTAAGACATGTTCCCTGAAAAGCATGGCTCTTCAAAATGCCTTCATATTCTAAATATGCATGTAACATCGTAAAAATCGGGGGGCCGGCTTTTTACGCCACGTGTTCGTGTAGTCCCATATACATCTTTCTGTGCAAGTGTTTGTAACTTTACCAAGACTTGGCCAAATTTCTTATCATTCTGATGATTCCAGAACCTTGCAATACACACACATTCTTATATGCTAGATGATCAACCTTTTCTGGTCGGTTCCACACCGTTTCTTTCACAATGCAATCGCATGACCAGAACTCAACTTCATCTTTAAGCTCTAGTTTTTACAAGAAGAACCTCCAAGATCTCAATTGTGTAAGTGATGGTTGTTTCACCCTTTATACGCCCCCAAAATACGTTTTTCACTGGCTGCTGCAGGTTCTCTCTAGCGTCTTTTGGTAACATGCATATATAGGTAGACTCATTATTAATGCAGTTGGATTGATCTTCTTCTCCTTCCTTCAATTGATGACCTGAAAATTTCATTCTATTCTTTTTCTTCTTTTCCTAGCTCAGACATATGGGAGCTTGTGGAGCTGAAGCGTGTATATAATCAATGCACCATTTTCAAATCCAGTATTGAATCAAGGATTGCTTAGAGACTTCGGTGGTAAGCGCTTTATAAGTAATGTTTTTATTATTATTATTATATTATTATTATTATTGCTTGGGCTGGAGAGGGATATGGGAGAGGGTTGAAATGGCACAAGTTCAAAATCTTCTCTGACAAGCAAAAACGCTAAGAAAAAAAAGGGTTGCCACATATCTAGGTGCCCTTTGGAGTTCAAAATTGCAAATGGGAGGTTAGGAGAGGGCACAACTAGGGGCAAAATAATTTTTCCTTTTACTCCGACCTTGTGCCCCCAACCCTCCTTCCAAATCCACTACTGATATCTGCACTTCATATTTTTCGCTGATATCAAAGCAAGTTCTTTTGAAGGAAACCATCGTTTATAAAACACTACCTATTTTGCCACATTTCATTTATCACCTTGAATGATGAAATAGACTACCTATCAACCCAATAGCCCCATTTAGCTTCAACTATACTGAAAGTGTGATAGAAAGTGCGATAACAAGAGATATATCATCGGGATGATCTAAAAAGGATACTGTCTGAAAATGTTTTTGCTTTGTCGATCACAATGGTGCTGTTTTGGACATTAAAATGTAACTCAAATTACGAAAATACAAACATAAATTATTCATCCATTTTCCCCCGAGAAGCAAGCTTATTTACATTATATTTCCTGTTTTTTTATTAGAAACATGTTATTTCAAAGAAAAAAATTGTAACCATGGCAATGGCTGAAGACATCATTTAGAAAGATGGCATTGTGCAGCCAGAAAATAGAAGGAAAGGGCATATAACATCAGATTATACAGAAAAACTGTGCCATCTGTTTTTCTTCTGTTTTATCTATTTTGTTCAGTTTTTGTTTGTTGATGTCAGTCATTAATTGCATTACATTTGGCTTTAATTAGCTAAATCTTTTCTATCAATCTGTTTTAAAGCAAACATTAGTAACTTTTGTTGAGTTCCTTGAGCAAGTAATAATGACTTCTTCTTCATTATAACCCAAAGTAGAGCTTGACCTTTAGCCCTCACTGAGCCACGGAGTCACATTTTATAATCAGCATTCACGAGGTAGCTTGTTTTCCCTTAAATACAGCAATGATGTCATAAATGTTTTCTTGGCCCTTATAACTTGCAAAAGGTCAGTGGAAGACTTCATTCATCACGAGTGGAAATTCTTGAAAGTCATCATCCCTTTCCTAATACAACATACATCCAGAAATAACAAGAATCTAAAAATGGTCATGTTCTATATAATGATGTGACTTTTAATTACGCTGATCCCGTTTTCACATTGTATTTTTAATTTTGTTAAATTGCCTGGCATGTCATATCTATACCCTTCCCTGAAACACCATGCTATTGACTGTACATTATACTTCATTTTTTTACATATCTACAGTTTGTATCAGTCTGAATTGTTTTTTATGTAAATGTGGAACAAACTAACGTCAACTTCAACTTCAAACTTTCAACATTTCATGATTTTCCTTTTTTCTTTCCGATTTCAATGAAACTGCCACCAGTCTGCTTCTCTGCTTTTTCTGCTCCTCTGCTTTTTCTACTTTTTTTAAAAGAGTAATTGGAGAGGAGCTCGCATGATATGTTACATTGTTGCCAATTCGTGTTTCACTGATGACAACTTCAATCATTCATAACTTCCCTTTTTCTAATCAGATTTTGCTTAAAATTTCACTAATTTGTTTCTCTCATTTTTCTGCTTCTATTAAAACCAAATTAATATCGTGGTGGGTTTCCTGTTTAACCTATTGAAACATAAAAGCCCAACTTGGGAAATCCATGCACGTAAGATTAAATTAATTCAACTCTAGCTGGTGTATACTGTCATGTTTAGTCTCATATAAAAATTTTGTCAAGAGACTCATTTGTAACAATAGATATGTTTTACTACTATTAAAGATGTGTGTGGCATGAACAGCGTGGTTCAAAATAAAAACACAACTCAGAAATCCAACCCTTTCATATGTTATTTTGTTTCCTCTATGCTTAAAAGCAGGAGGAAGTAGGAAGGAAAGACTAGATATGTTGATAGTGTTATCAAAATAAAAGAAAATCATTTAAGTAAACAAGGAAAAAGGAAATTCCTGTTGTGAAGGACCATTTCATGCATATTAGATATATCATAGTTTTAGACCTGGCTATGCTGAGAACGTATGACAAACATTTCGTCCTTGTTTTCACGAAGTGACGGTAGTGAGGAAAATCGTAACGCAAAGTGAATGCAATTTTTTTTCACTACCGTCACTTCGTGAAAACAGCGACGATTTGTGTGTTTATAATGAATCTTTAAAAGCCCTCTAGTTCTGCTGCTCTTAATTGTTAGAATGTAAGCATTCAGTGTTTCAATAAAAAAGCATTACAGCTATTTCCATATTAAAGCCATACTGATATATACAAACTGTGTTTTGTCATTCAACTTCAGCTCGTCTGCTACTCATCTTTTTTTCCCCTTTTGAAACAGGGTCTATTAACCTGCTGGAACCATCTGGTCGATAAAAAGTAACTTAAAGAAAAAGCTCAAGAAAATTTCAAGAAACATCTGTCATCACCGGTATAACCACTAAATTGTTATGTGTACAATAAAGAAGCAAACTTGATACTCTTACGACACACTTTCCAAGAAAATATTTCTATATCTTTCTCACACAAAATTCTTCCTGTAACTGGGTCTATCAACCTACTGGAAACATCTGGTAGATCGAAAGTGACCTACAGAAAAAACTCAAGAACATTTAAAGAAGTATCTATCATCACCACAATAAACACTGATGTAAATTGCTGTGCATACCATAAAGAAGCAAACTTGATACTGTTACGATACACTTTCCAAGAAAATATTCCTATATCTTTCACATCAAAAATTCTTCCTGTAACAGGGTCTATTAACCTGTTGGAACCATCTGGTATTAAAATGAAAAGTAACCTACAGGAAAAGCTCAAGAACATTTCAAGAAATGTCTATCATCACCACTATAACCAATAAATTGCTGTGTGTACAATAAAAAGGCAAACTTGATAATCGAGAAGTTATATGCAAATATCTCCCCCCCCCCCCCCCAATTTTTTTTTTTTTGTAACAGGGTCTATGAACCTGTTGGAACTATCTGGTAGATGAACAGTGACTGTTAACAAACAAAAAAGCTTGAGAATATTTCAAGAAATATCTATCATCACCGCTATAACCAATAAATTGCTGTGTGTACAATAAAGAGGCAAACGTGATAATCTTTTGATACACTTTCCAAGAAAATATTGAGAAGTTGTATGCATTTCTATCTTTCCAAAAAAGATTTGTTTCTGCTTTAGTAACAGGGTCTATTGACCTGTTGGAACCATCTGGTATTAAATGAAAAGTAACCTACAGGAAAAGCTCAAGAACATTTCAAGAAATATCCATCATCACCGGTATAACCGCTAAATTGCTGTGTGTACAATAAAGAAGCAAACTTGATACTCTTTAATATGATAAACCTTCCATAAAAAGATTGAGAAGTTATAAGCATTTCTGTCTTTCCAAAAAGATATTTTCTGTTCAGGGCCAGAAGGGTATTAACTCTATGTTAACATATAGAGAATAATGCCCTTCTGCGGGCTCCAAGCAGAGGATATGTTACAAAGCAGGTTTTCAGGCCGAAACTTAAAACCAAGCAAAATGAGTGGAGCAGTAAATATGGAAATACGATATCTAGGATAATTTTCCCACTTCTCTATACGGTAGATGCTCTCAAAATGCTAGTTTTGGTAGAAAGCGGTAAATATTGCAACCTAATTGTATCCTCCATCTTCTCCCACAGGCTCAAGCACTTAAGAATATTTCCCAGCAGAGCTAGAGCAGCCGGCACACTTTAGTTGTTAACAGCTTCATAGCCATGAGCAAAAGGACAGGTGAAAAAGAAGAATTTCATATTGCATATTTTAAAGTGTTCCTCTTTTTGATAGATATAACAGCATGCAGGTTGAGAGCCAGATAGGTAGTATCGGTAAGTAACTCATATACACTGTTGCCTTTAAGTTTGAATAATCTTCTCTTTTCATGAAAAAATTGTAACAATAGGCCCGTCCTCATCAGACCGAAGTTGCAAAATAACCCGCTATTTTAACTAGCCCCATCTCAAATTAGCCAGCTAATTTGCGTTTTCATCAGCCCGCAGTTGCAATTAGCAGGCTATTTGGTCGAAAAAACATTCAGAGAAATATTGGTCTTGTTTCCAAAATAACCCGCTATTTCCCAAATAGCGGGCTAATTCGCGCCCGTCTTCATCTAGTTTGTGATGAGCGTATCGGTCTGGTGAAGATGCAATTTTGAGCTTCGGAAAACATTCAGAGTCTAAAAATAGCGGGTTATTTCTGCAACTTTGGTCCGATGAGAACAGGCCAAATATGGTTTATTCTCAATAGCTAAAGTTAATATTTTTTCCAACTTGTATTGGTTAATCTCAGACTCTTTAGATTGATCAATAAAGTTCTGAGAAAATACAAACTTTATTGGCATGTATCAGGAATAAACCATATGTTTCTCTGTTTCTCTTATTTTTCCACCGTCATACAAATATTTTTTTTTTACGAGGGTTGGATTGCCCTTTCACTTGCAATGGTAGCTAAGTTCAGGGATAACATTAGAACATTGCAAACACCACTACATGTACATGGTCATACAAGAAGCTATATATAGTCAACTTTATACAACACCTGCGTGGATCCTTGTCATTTGATTGGAGGATTGTTGGTCACATGATATTCAATAGATGTTATATTGCACAGTCGTGCATTTTGGGTTATATGCGCCGTGCATTTTTGGTTATATGCAGACTGCGTACCTCTCAGCCGCGCGCTTATCCCTGCGTGTATCTGACGCGAAGGCAATCTGAATGTAATCGAGAAGGCTTGACTCCAACTTTAATTTATCTTTAATATAAGGAGTAAAGCATAATTTGTTGATTAACGTTCCATAGATCTTCTTCGATGTTGTATAAAACAAATATTGAATGTTTTTCATTCGTTCAATGGTGCGAATATTTTCATTCGTTGAAAGATTAACAACAATTCTATTCAACTCGGCTGACTGTTAATCTTTCAACTCATGAAAATATTTGCACTATTGAACTCATAACCATTCATTATTTGTATAATAATCGATTCTCTGAGTTGTTCTATTTTTCTATTTTTAAAACTAACTCCAAACTATTCACCCCACCCCAATTCAAAACTGATGATGGGTATGAATAAAAACATAGAGATGAGTGATAAATATTGTAATGCCTGAAATGTAACAAAAATACATGATCAGCAAAAAGAAATTACACTTCACCACTACTAAGTAACTAAAGCATAATAATTTCACTATGTATCACTATAATGGAGAGCATATTGCCAAATTTAAGATTTCCTCTATTCCAACTGTACATGTAAATTAGACAGGCATATACACAGTTTTTTTTCAACACACATCTGACCTCCTGTGATATCAACACACACCAACAACCAGCAAAAAGTCTATAAATAAAACGCGTCAAATCTAGATATATGCAAGTGATTTGGCAGTCTGATTTAGCAGTCTGATTTAGTGATCTGATTTAGGTTCTGCGTATGCAGGGAAAGCAGAGAAACCTACGAGGGAAACTTGAGTGGCAAGGGCACGTGTTGCTGTTTTGACCCGCATCTATTAGACATCTCAACTAATGAGGACACGACTCTGCTATCAAGGCCCGTTTCCATTCACCAATCTTTTTTGCCTGAGATAAATATTCTTTGGTTTCATGATGAGAATGCTTGTATGATGATGAAAATACTTGTTTTTGAATTGTTTTGGTCAGCAGCAAACATGAATCTACTAGTATTAGGTCGAGACACAAATTTTCCATTGACCGATTTTGTTGTGCATGTGATAAGTTATAATCTTTGGTATCGTGATGAGAATGCTTCAATATGAGATGATGAAAATACTTGTTTTTGTTTATTGCTTTGGTCTGCAACAAACATGAATCTACTAGTATTTGATAGAGACACCAATTTTCCATTGACCTTTTTTTTTTTTTTTTTTTTAAACCGTTGATATAAATCTTTGGTATCGTGATGAGAATGCTTCAATATGAGATGATGAAAATACTTGTTTTTGTTTATTGCTTTGGTCTGCAACAAACATGAATCTACTAGTATTTGATAGAGACACCAATTTTCCATTGACCTTTTTTTTTTTTTTTTTTTAAACCGTTGATATAAATCTTTGGTATCGTGATGAGAATGCTTCAATATGAGATGATGAAAATACTTGTTTTTGTTTATTGCTTTGGTCTGCAACAAACATGAATCTACTAGTATTAGGTCGAGACACAAATTTTCCATTGACCGATTTTGTTGTGCATGTGATAAGTTATAATCTTTGGTATCGTGATGAGAATGCTTCAATATGAGATGATGAAAATACTTGTTTTTGTTTATTGCTTTGGTCTGCAACAAACATGAATCTACTAGAATTTGATAGAGACACCAATTTTCCATTGACCTTTTTTTTTTTTTTTTTTTTAACCGTTGATATAAATCTTTGGTATCGTGATGAGAATGCTTCAATATGAGATGATGAAAATACTTGTTTTTGTTTATTGCTTTGGTCTGCAACAAACATGAATCTACTAGTATAAGAAAGTGATACCAATGAGGACAAGATTCTGCCATCAGGGTCTCTGTTTCTACTGTCCAATGTTTTCATAACTGGTATTCATGACAGTGACAGTGTTTGTTTTGACCATCTGCTATGCAGATAAATCTATTAAATATCTGCAAGAATATGAACATGATTTTACTACAGTCGAACCTGTCTTCGTGGCCACCTCTCTATAAAGGCTACCTGTGTATAGTGGTTATGTATTTTGTCTCCCTCAAGAAAGAAATACGTAGTGTCCATTGTCTACTGTTTCGATTTATGGTATCATGACAAAAAGTAATATCTTTATTGTATGTACGTAGCTACTAATTCTTAATACCAGCACTAATGAGGATATCATTCTATTAGTAAACGCACTTTCCATAGACCATTGTTTTGGTTGGTGATTATAGTACCAGTAAAATTCTCTTCTTTTTTTTTTTTTTTTTACTTGTCTGTGAATCAATTACATATCAGCAAAGATGAGGGTACAATATTGTGAAATTAGGGTCTGTTCTCAATGCCTGATGTTTTGATCATCGATATCATCTTGACAGTGTCCAATTTGTTTGTTTTTCAACGTCTGTAGCAAAGATTTCCTATTAGATATGAGGCACTAATGAGGACATGATTTCCCCCCATTAAGGTCTGTTCCCCTTGCCCAATATTGTGATAACTGGTATCACGATATAGTTAGTGTTATGTTTGTTTTTAATGTATCCATGAAGGCAAAGTTGTCTCGAATCTATAGGTCAATCTACTAAACGGGGTTGTACACTGCATTGCCATGCAGGCAGGGACGGATATGCAGCCACTTTTCGAGACGTGCGAACAGCTCCCTCACCCCAAATTTGATCTAGATACGGTATTAGAGCCCCCCAGCGACACTCCGCACTCCACCAGAAGCGGGAGCAATATGAAACTATAAATGAATCCATTCCAAGCTCTCGTTTCAAGGGCTCTAGCTGCATGTAAATTGGAGATAATTTCTCCATTCCTCGCTGCCTTCTTTCCCAAGTAAATTAAAACATTTATAATGGATTGTGACCACATTGTGTAAGTTTGTTGAGTGGGGGGGGGGGGGGGTGAGAAAAAGTGCAACATGGTTTGGTCATTATACTGGGTCTGACAATGTGCTATAATGTTATTAAATTATTTGTCAGATAGGGTTGCTAAGTGCCACTAAAAGGGGAGTATAGTGTGATGATGACATGCTTCTTATCTGGAATATGTATTATCACAAAACATAGAAAGTTAAGACGTTGGCTGCCTGCAAGAAGGCCACTAATGCCAATAACAACTTTTAATACCTTCTTGCGGGCAGCTGACGAGAAGTTCAAAGGCACCTACCCCTATTTCTGATGAATCAGGTACTCCTATATAACTTTCATTTTGCTAACACGAATTCAAATCTTCATAAACCGAGATATACACAAAGGAGAATGAATTATTCTTTACAATACAATACTTTCTATCTTTGTCTATTCCGAGGCGCATGAATTATTACCCGGCTTTAGGCTAGCTGCAATTATCTATATTGTTTAAAGAAAAAAAAGGAAACAGAAGGATTCATAATTAATGTCAACAATTTGATTTTAAAATGACAATAAAGTGATATTAAAGTGAAATAGTTTTCTACCTTCAATAAAAATGGTGCTAGGTATTGTTTGATTGTATAATTCACAGGCATAGTGAAAGCAACCCTTTAAAAATGTTTCTTTCTATCCAGGGGCCCACTTCAAGTAACATGAATAGAATCAATACTTAAGGAAAATGCAGAGGCTATTTAGAGGCATCTAGTACAAGAAGACAAATCACTATATGCCCCGTATGTCTCTGTTAGTGTTAGAACATGAATAAAAGAAGAGCTGCATTTACACTGAAACCAAAAATTATTGGTTTTTCTCACATTCCTGTGTTTCGCTGGTAGTTGCATAGTAAAACGTGTCAAAAAATTGAAACTGAAAATTATACACCTCTGGAGTGTGGTTTTTTGAAATACCCGCCAAAATTTCAAATTTCTTTAACCCGTAGTGTAAAATGGTAATCCATCCAAAAAATTTGATGATTTTTCAAAAAAGTGTTTTTGATGTGTAAATGTGCCTAATAAATATGGAAAGGATTGAGGGGGAGGCAAAATTGAGGGGGAGGCAAAATGGATGGGAATGGGTCCCTTTGCATGCTCTGAAACAGGTTAACGACACCTAACAGTATCATGCAACCTGCGTCCGTCTGCTAGAGTGCTGAAAGGAAGAAGGGCATTGGCTACCCTTCAAAGCATATCACTTGAACAACAAGTAGGCCCTTTCGCACCTATACAAAAAACAGCACATGGTAAGGGGTGAACTATGTAGTCTGACATAGCCATAGAATACTCATTAGATGCAAGTATTTTGCATTAATGCCCGAAGGAACATATTACTGAAACATTTTAAAAGAAAACTTCTTATTAACTACGGTATGTTTCACATCTCTGCAAATGAGCCCCACAGGACATCATTATAAAGTCTGCATCTCTTTTTTATTTGTTTTCCACTTTTTAGTCTTCAAGCATGGCATTTACAGAACTAAGGTTGTGTTCACATAAAAAGACATTAGAATGTTTCTCAACTGTTTCACATACGTGTGAATCAACCCCAAAAACATAATTTCTGTCCACATCTCTTTATTTGCGATCCACTTTTTACTCTTTCTGTCATCCATTGCATTCTGAGGTCATGCTCATATATAACGGCTTGAAAATGTTTTACCTCTGTGTGAACAAACCCTTAAGACGTCATTTCGTTCCCTATCTCTATATTTGCTTTCCTCTTCTTGGTCTCCCTGTCGTCCACTGCACTCTGAGGTCACGTTCAGACTCAAGAGTTGCACTCAGCAATTCATAATGGGTTTCAAGTTCTCCCTTTAGACAATTTTGTTTCTTTCCCCAAACGAGAATATTACTTGTGAAAAACATATAAAAGTTCTCCCCCTTTTCTTTTTTGTTTTGTTCGAGGGGGGGGGATCACTTATTAACTCATTGCAATAAGTTGCTTTATGTATTACAATGGACAAATTCTACTAGGTATTTGTTACTGAGATGTAATAGCCTTGACAAGCACGTACATGTGGTATGTTACCAGACATTATTTTATTTTTCATTTCTTTTCATATTGTGAAGACATAACTGGTAAACAAGCAATTGTTATCAATCAATAAAATCAATGTTGAGGGAAGGGTATGTTTTATTTTCTCTCACATCTATTTCAATTGATTTCCATGCTGCTCTTCTTTTAGGGTGGACATCTTTTTTACTGGGTTTTTTTTCCTCATGAATTTTGTTGTATCTGATCATTATATTTCATTACTGTGTTATCTGTGTTTTTTAATTTTTAATTTTATGTTTTTTAAAATCAATCAACAACAAAAACAGAAAACAAAAAGGGAAAAAGGGAAAAAAAGAGGGAAAAGTTCACTCTTGCATACAACTGTATTGAATTTCTTTTAGAGGGTCTGTGAGTTATACTACTTCACAGCTAAAAAGCAGCGCAACTTAAAAACATGTATAATGGAAATCAAACCCTTTCTGATTCAATTAATGCACTTTTTTGCGGGGATGTACATGACTTTGGGCGGAGAGCTTACACAAAAGCATTATGGGAACTATCAGGGAGTGATACCCTTCTCAAAAAGAGTAATCCATATCTAAGGTATCAGGATCAAGAGATCAATAATCACACACTGGTTCGAGGCAATCCACAGGATCAATTCCCACTACTCCATTTCTAGAGGGAAGATATGCTCCAAACCATGTTTGAAACTTTTTGATGGTAACACTTTCCGTGAATACATTTATAGAAGTGAGAAAATGGGAAGTTTAGAAAATGACAAAATGTTCAGATTTTCAGTGATTGTCAAATAATTCGACTATTCAAAAATCTTGCTGAGATGTCTTGAATTGGGGAAGAAAGCATGCGATAGATTTCAGCTCTTTCTTTCTTAAATCAAGTGAAATATTGAACAGCATCATACCTGTCTGACTAAAATTCAAGCATAAAGTTTGAGAATTTTGAAACAAGAAACTTTCACATAATTCGTGAGCAATCACGATCTGTTAAAATTCCATACTTTGAAAAAAGGGCTGTTATCAAAAGTTCAGGAAAGTTTCTGGTTTGAGAGTACGTAGTTGACAAAAAAATTCAGTTCCTTCAACAACAATGAATAGTTAACCTTTTGCCTACTGGAACCGGGTGAGTCTTGTATTAAAGCCTATCTACACTAGTTCGGCCGGGGGGATTAGACCTCCCTGCATGGTCACTGGTAGGTTGTTATCTCATCAAATCAGCTCTCAATTAACATAAGAATAAGGAGATCATGGGGGATCAACAGGTACCGCTTAGGCATTGTTGACTATATAGAGGGCGTTAGTAGCTACAAGTAGTGCAGTCGCACTTTAAGCTTTATGGGAAAGAGATAATTGAATAGTCAAACGGTTAACTACCAATACTCAGTGAACATTTCCCTTTTTTCTTACAAATTACTAGTGCAAGTCTGAATCCACCTTGCCGAAAAAGATTGGTGAAATATTCATGACCATTACCTCTAGCTGATGCCAGCATGGCGGCGGTATCGTCTACATCACGGAGAGGGAGATCCGATCCACTCAGATTGATGACAAAGTCCCACGCTCCCATCCGACAGAGCTCCTCGAAACCCTGCAAAAACGAAAGAAAGACAAGAAAGAAAATCAGTTATACCCATCGATCAGAATAATAAGTAGGAAATCCATTCATACCTAGGTATCTTGATGACATGAAGTTCATTCGTACCCTGTGATCAGGAAAACAAGTAAGAAATTAAGTGGTGCCCTGCGTTCAGAAATACAAGTAAGAATGCCATTCCTACATATAAAATGGTGTGAAAATTCAGACGAGAGAGAGCCACTTAACAGCAAATTAGCTTCCGATTCATCTTTATTTTTGTAACTGCTCCCAAACTCTGGAACAGGCTGCCTCCTCAACCAAAATCATCACCAACACAGTAGAACATATTGAACAATTCAAACAAAGTTTGAAGACCTATCTGTCCTGAAACCGTATGCCTTCATTAAACTTGCACTGTCACTACTTGATAACTTGTATAAAATTTAATTCTACCACTAACCCAGTGATGGCATCTCAAAGTGCTTTGGAAAAAAAAGGCGCTACGTAAATTGCACATATGATTTGAGGTCTTGGAAATGGAATCTTCAAGGTATGAGCCAAAGTCAATGCTGGATAAGATATCCATCCAAATTCACCTATTCCATAGGATAGGATTTAATATTATAGGTCCCCTGGAGATTTCAGTAGCTTGTATTAAACAGTTCTATTAATTTGATATTGAAAGCAAGATTTATGAAAGAGAGCCCTGCAGTCGGTTAGGGTAATTTCACCTCAGAGATCTGAGCTCAATCTGGATCGCGCTATCTCTTGAAATGAGAACGGGGTCCAAAACCGTTTCCTTCTCCGAAAGAAATGGCTCATCTTTATTTGAACTGTGAGAAGCATATGTCAACCAACCCGCTCTTGAGATGATGTATACAGCTCGCTCCCTCAAAATTCCTCAATCAAGATCGCGATACTAAATGTCATGTTTACGAGCGATCTGTGAGGTATTTTGCAGCAAACCTTTCTCTAAAAACTTGTTTTCATTAGTCTGAGTTGTCAAAATACTAGGTAAGTCAAATGACCCGCTAATTCTTATACAGGAAAATTCACACATCACCCGTTCGCCGATCACAACCCACTCAGGTAATAAGCACTAATCTGCCGTTCCCAATCGGGAATAAACTACCCAGATATTTCTGTAACCAGCGATCTCTCAATACCCTCAAATTTTTTCTAAAAAGTCCTCACCTCTTCTGTTAATATCATAACTGTGAAGTGCATTTGTGACCCGGCACCACAAAACCACCAAAAAGTCGCAAAAAAATATTTTCCTGATTTCATCTGATTATGAAAGAAGTTCTCCTCATTAAAATGGTATATTACTTGTCCAAATTGAAGCTTCCTAACCCTTTCAATTTAGTGAATGAAAAGAGCTGGTGAGGGAGGTTACTGGTATTAAATTGTGAGAAAGAGAGCTTTAAAGTTTGGGGCTATTCAAGCATGCGGAGCAAGCAAACCACAGGGAAATCAATAGAAGGGTGAATCAAAAGGCCATAGCAACCACTATGAAGAGATTTTCAGATTAGGCTGAAATTTGGCCTGATGGTCAAACATAGTCTGTTCATTATGTTTCTGAGGTTTCAATGTGTGGACTTAAGTCTTTCAAAAGTTATTATGTTGTAAATGTATAGAGTTGTAATTGGACAGATTAAGTGAACTGCAACATAGTGCCGAGACACCTGCACTAGACAATGCCTATTCATGGTGGACCCGGAGTCTTTTTGTTCCCCCTTACATAACACTGCTTGTCACCTATCTTGTTTTGTATACATCTGGGCAATTATTTGTAACCACATTATCAGGAATTCTCTCGTCGCTGTCTTGCCCGAAGTGTTCAGTAAGCAAAGCTGTAAGGTTGGCCTGATCCCCCGCAGCTAGCCCCCGCATCATCGCTTCGTTGACCGCCCGAGCTACCCGGGCATCTGCGTTGGTGCACCCCGGTACCATCCCACGGCTCTGCTCACGTACAAAACCTGGCATTGTAACGACGTTGTAGACTTTTTCGCAACTTGTCACTCTCAAATGTATAAAATATAATAATGTTCTTAGGTCTACTCTTGATCAACAAATTCTGGATATGTGATGTACAATCAAGCTAGTCGAAGTCGTTAACGGAGAATATAAGACGAACGCAAATCTGGAACTCGGATGTGAAAGCGGATACAAACAAAATGGCGCGCCGCACTGATTGCTATAACGGACCAATCACAGCCCGCGTAGCACGACCCGTTAGCAACGACCGACCATTTCCGGACTACGATAATTTCGCTCGGGAAAAGTGATCAAATTTTGGAAGAGACCGAAGGCTGTGCGAAAAAAACTGGTCTAGAAAAACCGTTTAAAACACATCTTCTACTATGTTTTAGACTTCCAAATTTTGATACTAGGTACAGAAAAGACCACTCTTTCAGAAAATGCAAAAAAACAAAAATCTATTTTTTTCACCTAAATTGACATTTTAGCTGATTACGGAGAATCGCTGGTTGCGACTTTTTGTTGGTTTTGTGGTGCCGGGTCACATTTGAAGTTTTGAACATGTATATTTGGAAATGTATATTTGCACTATTATATATAGATATATCATTTTTATATTATAATTAACATCATCTCATCATCATCATCATCATCATCATCATCTTCATCTTTTTCATCATCATCATCATCATCATCATCATCATCATCATCATCATCATCATCATCATTATTATTAAAGATGCGAATAGAACCCTATTTCCTCAATATGTTTGGAAATTAGCTAAAGGCCTCTTTGTGAAATAGCAAATAGGCCAATGTACCAGCAAATTCGCCAGTAAAGATGCATTTGGTCTACACCACTCTTGTAGCCCAGGCTAAACTCCTTGAGAGAGTGGACTGCTCAACTTGGGCAGAATGGAGATGGGTAATTTCAAACTTGGTCTATTTTCTTAAGACATCTTTATCATTTTAATTCCTCAAGCTTCAAATGGAGATGGGTTATTTCATACTTGGTCTATTTTCTCAAGACACCTCCATCATTTTAATCCTTCAAGCTTCAAATGGAGATGGGTAATTTCAAGCTTGGTCTATTTTCTCAAGGCACATGGATCTTTTTAATTCCTCAAGCTTCAAGCTTGTTCAGGCTAATAGGAATACACCTTCGATGTCAAAACCGCTGCAAGAGGGCTACACCAGATAACATGATCTTAAATCACCATCTCATGTTTGCAAGAGTGCTACTTTCGATCACCTAGTATGCTAGTGAAAGTCAATTCTTGAAGTTCAAGTATATATGTATGTCACCACTTTCTGGAGTTTGTGGAGGCTACTGCCACATAATGTTGTATGTCGAAGCAGGACAAGCTACAACTATACAGTGATACATCAGACACTGATTGCATATAGTAGTAATAAACGTCACAACAGTAACACCTTTGGAAGGGTTGAGTACAAGTTTCATAGTACAGTGAAACCAGTCTATAAAGACCACTCAAGGTAAACATGGAAAGTGTTTTTTTATAGGCAGGTGGTCTTTATGTACAGGTTCCTTTAGTATAAGTTTCAATGAGAAACCACATTCAAGAACATAAAATGTGGTCTTCATAGACAGCTGGTCTTTCTACAGAGGTGGTTGCTAAAGCAGGTTTGACTGTATATATGAACATGCACACGGTGAGTTGACTTGGATTCTTTATCAATTAGCTCTCATACAAAATGACACCCAATACCGGTACCTGTTACACTAAATGCAGCACATCACGCTACAACATATGCTCAAAAGTGCCATTATTCACCACACATCTTCACAGCTACCACTCAAAATGTGGAACTTGCTACTACATCGAAATAGGGAGGGGGTATTTCCATCCCCCAGTCATGAATCATCTCAAGCAAATTTAAAAAACTGCCGAGCAAACAAGCAAACTAATTACCTCTCACACCTAAAAAAGATGGAGCTGTTTGCATGAACATATAGAACAAAAGAAAAGGCAAGAAGATGCATTTTGGCACTAACAAATAAACATTTTGCTTGTAATTTCACAATTTTTTTCCTCAAGCATTACAGGATAAGTTTAAGGTAAATTCAAAAACATGAATTATCACATGAGTATATTTAACTGTTCCTTTAAGAACATACGTTTGATGATGAGGTAGTGTTGAGAAGGTGTAACTCGATACCTATGACGTCTGTACAAAAACTTCCAATCAACAATTTCTCAACAAGCCTAGTTAATACAATTCCATATTTCCTTTCCATTTTGATTTGTTGCTGTTTTCTTATAATGGAACAATGTAGCAATATGTAAAATAATACATGTCAGCAGAAATAAAGCTGATTCTGTGTAGGGCTGTTTCTTTCACCCCCCCCCCCCCTCCCCCAATGTCCCTCATTTCCTTTTTCAGCCTGATTTCACTTTTATAAAATAAATGTCTTTATTTGACATGGAGAAGGAGAATCTGAGAAAATTCATGAAAAAAAATAAACAAAACATTTAAATAGTAAGATTTTGGCTTTGTACTGCATCTAGATGTATGACATTTTATTTCATTAAAAAAAAAAAATATTTGCTATATTTAGTTTTTGGTTTTCTTGATACCTACCTCATAGGATTTGTGAGAGCAAGAAACATATCCAACATCAAATAACACTGAACCCCAACCCTCCTTATATCTTGACAAGTAACTAGGGTTTGATTCTACTTGGCCTTATGATCTTTGAAAGGAAAAAGTGCATGATTCTATTAAAACGGCTTCAAAATTTTCATTTTAAACAAACATCAAGCTAAAAGACAACTATTCATCTACATTACTTAAAGAAAAACTCTTATTTCAATATATCAGGGCCAGGGGGAAAAATAGTTTCTCTAAATGAAAGAGTAATATGGTAGCTAGTCAAATGAATTTAAGTCAATCAGTGTCCCGCGAGATATGAGATGGCAGCTGAACATATCAAATTAACCATCGAAAGACCAGCCTAGCTGGCTATACCTCCACAGTAAAGTGTAGAGAGAGCTAATAACATAGACAGCACATGAATTTATTCATAGTACATGTTGGACGATCAGACATATAACAAAGACATCATCTTTTCACATTCATCTTGAATATTTAACATCGCCATTTGAGCCGAACAGGAAATTGGAGTAGTTTTCGGCAAGATTTTAATCATGGGCGAGTGGGCTGGGAGCCGTTTTATCCAGGCACTTCCTCCCATGAATATGAAAACAATTCGGTATGAAAACAAAACAATCTCTGGTACGGAATATGAGCTCGATCATATTTCAAATGTGACTTCCTATCAGGATGTATTCATTGATCACAATGAGTTTGCACACACCATCGTCCGGTTAGAGCAAGAAAGTCGTTTCCTCATATACTTTAACACCCTTCTGGCTCTAGACAAAATATATCAACAGGAATCTTATGTTCCTCAATGCCCCAGGAGACAAAAATGAAAATGCTGTTGTTGTTGGATTTTATGGTGTTTTCCATCGTTGTTGGATGATTTTCGCCAAAAATGACTTTATAAATGTCTTTTTGTAGCCTGTTGATCAATTGTTGAGGCAGTATGGGATATCAACACTTTCTTGTAATAACATCAAGCGTATTAATATTACCACCACAGGCAATACCAGAAGCATTATCTATGAAAAAAAACACCCCTGAAAGTTTAAATATGTTTTTAAACGCAACAATCTACTGACATTCAAAGCATTTGTTATGTTACTAAGTTTTATTGTCCATACAATTATCTAATCATTTCTGCTCTTCAACTGTTCAAATTTAATGCATTATTTCATCATCTGTTGAGCAACAGAAGGGTGTTAACTCATGTACTTTCCTACACAGCTGCAGTAACTCCCTTCTGGCCCTCACAGGACAATAAGCCATTTTGTATTTGCCCGTTTGCCAATTAAACCCAACAGTTGGGACCAAAGAGCTTATATTAGGCTAATGACTCCTTCGTTTAGACCGACGTGAGTGCTGCATTTGAGCACTGCTCTTACTCTTTACATACAAGTCATATACTTTGACACTAAGTTAACAACCTTCTGGCTCAAGAAAAAATATATCAACAGGAATCTTATGTTCCTCAATGCCCCAGGAGACAAAAATGCAAATGACTCTGTAAATGGTCTTTTTTTAGCCTATCAATTGTTGAGGCAGTATACAACATCAACACTTTCTTGTGATAACATCAAGTATATTCATATCACGATTGCCACAGGCATTATCAAACCAGTAGCATTATCTATGAAAATAAACACCCCTCGAAGTATAAAGATGTTTTTAAACACAACAAACTACTGACATTCAAAAGCATTTGTTATGCTACTAAGTTTTATTGTACATACAATTGTCTTAATTTTTTTTAAATCTTCGACTGTACACATGAATTGCATTTCATCATCGGTTGAGCCACAGAAGGGCGTAAACTAATATACTTTCACACACAGATGCAGTGTAACTCCCTTCTGGCCCTCACTGAATAAGAAGCCAATTTGTATTTACCCGTTTGCCAAAGAAACCTGACAGTTGGGACCAAAGAGCTTATATTAGGCTAACGACTCCTTCGTTTAGACTGACGTGAATGCTGCATTTGAGCACTGCTCTTATTCTATACAAGGCGGTAAGGACATTCAGGAGTTCATACACTAAGACGCTCATGTTATCAGGAATGCTGAATATCTTACAAGTAAATCTCAGTCTCCAGCCTACATACGCTCTGTACATGCAAGCATTCGCTAACAACCACAATACAATGGGAAACAGAGGAGGGTCTTGGTTCGCTTCCAGCCCGGTTGCCTAGCAACCCGAGAAATGTTGTCATCAGAGATTTAGGAGTGCAGACAGAGCAGGAAAAGCCAACTTACTCCAACTACAATCTGGTCTCCTGTCCAAGCACGACTTTGTAAATACATGCCAAAGATTCCGCAGGAGAGTGATGTCAAACAGGACGAAACATCGAGCATGTGGGACTATACTAGTGAACTCTATCAACAATCTATGCTTTCTCCATTAGATTTGTCAACACAGACGAGGGAGAGGGGACCAATGTCTAAAAGGGGCAAGAAATATAAACCATACTTCCCTAGACTCTGTACTTTAGATTGATATTGACTTTTTTCTTCTATATATTACTATATAAGTATCACCCTTATTGAACATTGAAGAAAAAATCTATTTTTTATTTTCCTTTTGATAGATATTCGTAAAGGCATTATCGACCATCTGCCTACCGGTAATCACCTATTCTTTGAAAACTTAATTTGACCCATTGTATATTTTTTTTAAATGTGGAGTATAATGCACATTTTGCATAGAAACCAGCCCCAGTTGTCTCTGAGTTGGTGTTCAAACAGTTAAATCAATAATACTGGCACATCTATTTTCAAAAAATCTTTGAAAATTGATGTTAGAGGCCCCCTGGTTACTGGATGCAGATCTGTATCTAAATCTTTTGCAGGTGTTGAACATCTGGATACAAGCATTTCAAACCCAAAGAAAAATGGAAATAATTCAACCTGTGGGGCACAGATTATGTTTAATACCTCTTGAATTTTTTCCTTTTCTAGGTTAAAGGTACGATTCAAAACTGTGGGATATCATAGGGCACAATCAAGCATTTATTCATGGCAATATGACTAAGAAAAACACAGAAATGTTTCTCAGAATATAAGTAATCTGTATGAATATACATTTCTATAAGACTATTCAAAGTTTAAGTTTTCAGGATGCATTAATTTGTAGGTATGTTTCTAAAGTATCATTCAGTACAGAGAATAATCATCAGTATATTCAACACTTCAAGCAAAATCAATCTTAAATATTAAACAAAAATGACATGGTATATCTCCCCAAACTACACGATTTAGATGTAATCATTTAAATTAAACTCGATTGTATTTTAACATCTATCCAGTTCAGGTCAGATTAGAACAGATCGGCCATCATATTGCAAGTTTGAAAGTAACAAGGTATTCCGAGCATCTTGCAATTTTTTTTCATATTCATGAGCAGAAAGGAAGGGAAAATTTGGAAAAACATCCTGTATTAATTGGAGCGATTACTCAGCACTGTTCCCTATTATCTGTGCATTCTATAAATGTCAACATCACTCAATCATATCAGAGTGCGTTCTCACATGGCCGGAAAGACAAATCTTAAAAATATGAAGGGAAGAGATTTTGCATTATAATTTCAATTGGAGTTTAACATGTAATATCGTCCTTGTTTTCACGAAGTGACGGTAGTGAGGAAAATCGTCACGCAAAGTGAATGCAATTTTTTTTCACTACCGTCACTTCGTGAAAACAGCGACGGTATATACGACGAAGATCTGGGATGAATAATAAGGAAGAAACATATACATGGGATCATGATTTCATTACCTATTTCTTTGCTTTGTAGGCCTACTTTATTTACGATTTACTTTCTGATTGAGAATATCATTCTGATAGCTTACAGTCTGCAATATGTAATCAGGGTGTATGAACACACCCCTATTAAAGTAACAAAGCCATCAATGTTAAAATTGTAAAAATAAATGAAGAATACATTTTTTTAAATCTTGTTAATGTTATGATTCAGTTGACCAGCCAATGTGATCCTATGGTTTATAATAAGCGTTTATATCGCTCTATCAACCTTAGGCTGATGAACACAACCCTAACTGGTTTGGCATAATTCCATCAATCTTTTCAGATTGTATGATGCAGTTGACCAGCAAATGTGATCCTATAGTTCATAATAAGCATTAATATCACTATATACTATATAAGGGCACAGTTCCATCAATTATAAGCTTTAATATCCAGTTTACCAGCCCATGATGCCTTATAGTGTATAGCAGACCTGGGATGCATTCACATTGTGTTATTAAAATCAAAGTGTATGAACACACCCTACCTGATCTGAACACATTTCCATCAATCTGGTCAGTTTATGATCAAGTTGACCAGCCCAAGGGGTCCTGTAGATTATATGACACCTGGGATCTGATCATAATTACTGCTCTTTAGAGCAAACTGAAGGCGTAAAACTTGTAAAGTGTCAAACTTTATAGAGTACATTACAGAAAGGTTAAACATTTTGAATGCACAAGTCGTGTAAAGCTTTTAAACTGAATGACAAGTATGCAGTAATGTTCTGATATCATCAGAAATATTGAAAATAAGCCAATTATGAATATTTAAAAATGAAATGCATGAATTGGTGATAAAAATAACTAAAATTTATTTCTAGCAATGAGTACAAGATCTTTTATCTTGATATTCTGAAAATCGACTCAGGAACATTTTCATCACATTTCAAATTATTGGAAAGCTTAATTTTGACAACACTTGGAGCTAATTCAGAGTTAAAGGCATATTTCTTTACAGGCCAAAATGAAATATTCATCCTATATTCATTTTTGATCCTGATCATGTACACGTAACTTTGTACATACGTCATATTTTTAGAAGAAACATACCCTGATATTTTTTCAACAAGTTCACTACCCTGATGTATTTTTTTTACCAACTTCAACTCCTTCTTTTGAATAAATACACCAGACAGCGAGGGAACATGAAGAACCAAACAAAAGTATTCTCTATAGAGTCCTAAACAAACCTAATAATCGCATTAAATTCCTAACATGCTATCTGAATTCTCAATGGTCTTTCCTCTCTCTCCTATTCTCTCCTTAATTAAATCCACACATCTGTCTACATATTGTCTGCTGAGCACCAGAGGGGGGGACGTTAATTCTATCCTAAATGATTGACACGTTATACTTGTTTTGTACCATACTCTTCTCAAATTTCACTCTGGTGATATTATACTTTGCTATTTTATTGTTTTCAATCGAAACTGAAAACAGTTAAATTAATTAAATTTGTTTAAATTGAGGTTATGATGCCTTAAGGGAGGAAATATATTGATATTGTGCGTCACAAAAGAAAATCAACTCCTTTAATTGCTTTGTTTTCTTCATATGTTTTGAAAATGCACATTAAAGACTGTATATTTTAAGCATAAATTAGATTTGGGGAGAATTATTGATCTGGTGTACATTTCTCTAGGGTTATTTGCTGTTCACAATACTTAATGTAAATTTAGTTTCATAGTCTTCAAATATTTACAGGAGTTCCTTTAAACCTCTTTTGTTTTTTCTCATTTTGGCTTGTGTTTCCCATTCTTTTCTGGTCACTGATTGACTGATTCTCTTCTCCATCATAAGCAATGTTGTTAATCCACTCTTTTTTTTAATCGGGGAGGGGGGGGGGGGGGGTGGGGTGGGCAAATACATTTATGAATATAATAAGCATGTACACTGTATCTATGCTATTAGTCCTGTAATTAATAAAGAGGGAGGGGAGGGGGGGGGCAATTGTCCCAATATATCCCCCAGAGGAGCGCTCCCATCCCAAAGCTGTCTGCATATTGAGGCCCACCTTCCAAGCATCTTTGTCACCTCCAATGACAGGTGCCTAACCCTACTCTTCCATTCAGACGAGCAAACATTCCAAGGGATTCTAGAGTGGTTCTTCTTTCTTCTCCTTACCCCTTCCTTCTCTTTCTCCTTCTTCTCCTTCCTTCCTTTCCTTCCCTTTATCTCCCGTTCCTTCCCTCTTCATCCTTGGGGATTCTACAGTGGTTCTTCCTTCTTCCTTCCTTTTACCCCTTCCTTCCCTCTTCATCCCTGGGAGTTCTAGAGTGGTTCTTCTTTCTTCTCCTTACCCCTTCCTTCTCCTTCTCCTTCTTCTCCTTCCTTCCTTTCCTTCCCTTTATCTCCCGTTCCTTCCCTCTTCATCCTTGGGGATTCTACAGTGGTTCTTCCTTCCTTCTTCTTCTTCTAACCCCTTCCTTCTCCTTCTTCTCCTTCTTTCCCTTTCCTTCCCTCCATCTCCCGTTCCTTCCCTCTTCATCCTTGGGGATTCTACAGTGGTTCTTCCTTCTTCCTTCTTCTTCTTCTTACCCCTTCCTTCTCCATTCCCTTCTTTTCTCCTTCGTTCCTTTTCCGTCCCTCTTCATCCCTGCCTCCCGACACACGGCATGGAGCCAGCGAGTCCACTTCTCTCTCCATAGCCAGACGGACTGACAGACTGGGTGAGGCGCACCGTCTTATAATATCAGTGTACCTTGAAGCCCACGCACGTAACTCCCCGCTGCACGTAGTCTCAGCTGCTTAAAAGTGCATAGTCTAAACTAAACATGGGTAATGCATACATACCCAGACAAGCCGAAACCCCTACACAAGAAAGATGCGGTTCTACCTTGTTTTTTTTCTTCTGCTTTTAAAAAGTGCAAACCATCCTGGGACAAACTTACATCTTGAAAGTCTTGTCAACAAGGCCTCATGATGATGATGTTATTCTTTGATTTCGCTGAGAGAGCCTCACATGATGAAACCACATTATTCATAATTAAAGAATGAGGCCCCTACGACTTTCCATTTTATTTCTACAAAGCGCATACCAGTATTCGGCCGAGCGCAGTTATACAGACAAAAGTACTCAATGAATCTACGAGATGACTAATCTATTTGCTAATAGAACCAAAAAAAGATTTTTTTTTTAAACATAGCTATAACAATAATAAAAGACAAACAATTTCAATTAATCACTGACAATATTGACTGCCTAGTGCAAGATGGGCACCAACTTATGATAATAATAATAAATGTATTTATATAGCACATTTTCCATATACATGTTCAGGTGAGTTTGAGATAAATTTGGAAGGTAATGACAGATTGTTGGGTAAGAAGAGATATGGGTAGGTTATTCCACAGTTTGGGAGCAGCAGTTGTGAATGCTCAGTCACCAAGTGTGGGTCGCATCTCGGGAGATGGATGGTTTAGCCTGATGCCTTGAGAGGAGCGAAGGGAGTACCATGAATGCATTTGTAGAGAAGAAGTATTCTATGGAAAACAAGTAAATTAATGCCCTTCTGGCTCTCAGCAGACATTAACTCTGAATCGCAATGAAGCTCTTAGGTAATAAATGTGTTCATTAAAATAAATTAGCAGTGGAATACACCTGTGTCTCATAATTCTATTGGTGTTTCACCCCTTTAAACTGGCTGCCTGCAAGAAAGCCGTAACTGTTATTGACAATTCATGGCTCTTACAGCCTTCTTGTACTAGGAAATCAACAATTGACACTGTTTTTGTCTTGTTCTGACAAGAAGCACAATCTCTCTCATCCATTACCTCGCTTTCACAAAAGAATATATCTGACCATCTATAATTAATCACACTCCATCAATCATCCTTGACCAGTCCAAGCTATGTCCAGTCTTTCACAAAAGCCTGTATCAATTTGTCACAGACAGCATAACACAACCTATTATTTATGGAACGGCCCTCACTATAAGAGTCCCTTGATGCCATCACTATCTGACCAGTCCAAGCTATGTCCAGTCTTTCACAAAATCCTGTATCAATTTGTCACAGACAGCATAACACAACCTATTATTTATGGAACGGCCCCCCTTGATGCCATTACTCTCTATCTGACCAGTCCAAGCTATGTCCATTCCTTCACAAAGCCTGTATCAATTTGTCACAGACAGCAGAATACACCCATTATTTATTTTATGGATCAGCCCTCACTATAGTCTAGGAGTCCCCTGATTCCATTAGCGCTTAGCTAGCCATTCCCTAAAGAAACAAGTCCTTCATCTTCGGTTAGATGATGCCCATCTCGCAATCTGTGAGGCAAGAGTTCTAATAGTACTTGGAGAATCCCACTCTAAAGAATTTATTCAGAATAGAGTGATTTGGAGAAGAAAAGAATCACTTGTGCTTGTTTTCTCAACTAAAAAAAACTAACATGTTAAGTACATTACTGAGAATCATTTTGAAGAGAACTCAAATAGACACTTCTGAAGGACAATTTTGATTCTTCCAAGTCCAATATTTTTCCACAACAAATATGAAAATATGCGATTTTCCATAAACTTGTAAAAAATAGTTTTGTTTATATTTATATTGTTTTCGTCCTCATCAAAACATTGGGTCTCATTTACAACATGACCAAAGTCTGGATATTACCTCTGCATATTTACATAAAAAGAACCAAACATTGCTTTTCGTGACCTTTCTACTCATGCATCTGGTATATTTGTTATGGCTCTGAACCAAAAGTTATTAATCCAACCCACAAAATGTGGAATGATTGTCGGGAAAGGGTTAGCACTTACATCCTTCTGACTCTAATCTTATCAGACGATACATGCAAAATCAACTTCAGATGTAAACTGCCGCTGAGAAGTTCGCATGAGAATGGCTTTCACGCGAGAGGACGGACAGACTCGAGCGTGTCTCTCGTTCTCACACCATGCTGTGAGACTGGTGTATTGTGGCATGCCCTCAAATACAAACACATGGGCAGGCCAGGGGGCACTGCCCTTAAACTCGTGTCTTTCTGCCTTATTCAATTTAAGCCAGACAATGGTAAATGAGTGACCCTGCTCTACAGTCTTTAAACTGTTGGATACGACTTGATCTTGATAAAACACACATTTTCCAGGAGCATTTTCCATGGACTCCAGCCAGAACTCCACAGATAAACATTCAATGCCTAGAAACCTTTCAGAAACATGTTAAAAAGCTTTTATTGAATCAGAGTTACTAATGCTATTATGTTGTTAAATTCTGGAGAGAGATTTGCGTATTTTGTTTTGTATAGCGCCTTGAGTAAGTTATTAGATAAGTGCGCTTTATAAGTATTTATTATTATCATCAACTTATTATTGGGCTTAGTATTTGATGCATTGAAAGAGGTCATAGTATTGATTACAAATCACTCCAAAATGGAAAATGATCAACATGCATGTATTCAACTATAAGCAATACTGCAATTCCTCCTTTAAAAATCTTTACATCACCCCTCGAATTACATGGTACTTTCTCTGATAACCATCTGTTGAGAGACAGAAGAGCATTAACTCAATTAATGCATATGAGTTAGCACCCTTTTTGCTCTTAAATCACACAATATGCCTGTCTGGACACAGATCTATGGATGAAGAAGGGTAGTTGTGCCCCTTTACCAATATCCTCTTTTCAGGACAAAATCTATGAAGTAGTGAATACGATACTCAGTTCTCCCCTTCAAAATACAAATGCTTTATCATATTTCTTAGAAATATGTTTGAAATGTCATTCTTTATTAAGAAGTGCTCTCCATTTCTCCAGGCAGCCTAGAAAAGACCATGAGGTTCATACATGTATAGCAGTTTGGTAGAACATACAAGTCTGAAAAGCAAAGTTAACTACAGAGGGGAAACCCATACTTCCAGACATCTTAACAAATCTTGACATCTTGCTAAATCTTCTGGTGAGCATATCCGATGACCTTTCCCCGATTTACTCAGACACCACTCAAAACATTGTAAAGAAGACATTTAAGGAATAATTGTAAAACCTGTGACATCCTGAAGCATCTCAACTGTCCAAAGGCATTGCGGGACTGTTTGGACACGACTAGAGAGATAAACAGTACAAGCGTTCAATCCACCAATAAACAACAATCCTTAGGAGGACATTCCGCCAGCATCTAAAGCCCTGCGTCTCTGGTTACCACGACGATTTGCATGTTTCGAGGCCTTGCTTGTGACCTGAGCCTAGGGCCTCCCAGCTTAAGTCGATTGGACAGTAAAGATACCAAGCTGGTGGCGTCTCCTCTAAGTTTCTTTTCAAGAGCACTTTGTTACTTGAGACTGGAAAATGTTTCCTAGGTCATGGTTAATTCATTGCGGCACTCTTGAGTGGAAGAAATGAAACTCTCCATCCATTGACACACAAAAAAGGTTTCCACTCTTTAGGTAATATTACACTTTCATGTTCATGGTATTATATATGGACAGCTTTGCAAATGGTCTATCACTTGCACACATTCCCTCCTCCCTTGAGTTACGACACTCTGACGTCCGACCATACTACATGAACCGACCGCCTTAAAATGCTGAAGGGAACTCTAAGGAAGTTTCTTTTCAAGGGAGAGGGGCGCTATAGTTGAGAGTTGAGAATGCTTTATAGGTCATGGTTAATTCATTGTGGCAGTCTGAGTAGAAGAAATATAACTTTCTCTTGAGTGACCCAGAAAAAGATGTCCACATTTTAGGCCATATATAACGCTATCATGTTCAAGGCTTATAAATAGACAGCTTCAAAATTGGTCCATCATCTTTAAATGTTGATATGGAGCACTAATATTATTTTCAGATTAAAGAATATAAAATAAAGAAGTATTTATATTTGGGTATGATGAAAAGACTTTAACATCTACTCTAGATCTTCAAATAGTGTTCTGAGGACTATATAGGACATGAGAAATATTGATGGTAAAATGCACAATCTCTACATATTTGGGTTTTCATACTACGTTTACATCTTCCATAGATCTTTAGGCGAAAGTCATAAATGCTAAAATAGTAATAATGGCAAAAACAAAGAAAGCTCTAAATGATCATGTTGAATATTATGAGTATTTCGTCAGGACATTTTGTTACAGATCTTTAAAACTGTTTCTAGCAAAAGAATAAATTAATCTCATTTTGTCAAATAAGAATACTCTTTTATCTATTATAGATCTGTTGTTTGAAGTCACAAGGAAACACAAAAAGTTTTGCGTATTCAGGATTCAAGATTTCTCCCGTTATAACTCTTAATAATTTTCGTAACAAACCAAAGCAAACTACATTTCTAAAATGAAACTACTTTTACATCTACTATAGATCTTCGGTTGTGATGGTGACATAAGAAGACAAACTGGATATACACCAACAGTGAGTCTTGTCAATATCTAAAGATATCCTAGATTGAGAATCGGTAGAACTTAAAATGGTCATGGTAGCAACAAAAAAAGAATGTCTGCATAGAGAAGAGCTTTACATCTACTATAGATCTTGGATTGGAATATGGTGGCAAAACAAAAATCTATGGCTATTCGTATTGAAAGAGACTTTTACATATACTGCAGAAGTTTGGTTGTAAGTTTAGTTATAAGAACAAAAGTGATAAAAAGCAAATCTATGGATATTCAGGGCATATATACACCCATATAGAGAAGTGTGGATGAGGATAAGAAAAAAATCCCAACTCTGAGTTTAAAGTATTAATAGTAGGTCTTTACTTTGGATTCATATCTCTGAAGTACCTGGGTTTGGGGTTGTTGTTTTTTACATTGAATTCTCCTCCCGAACAGTACGTTGGATCAATCATTAACTCATGGGATACAATTCTATTTTGGTAACAACACATTGTTTCCATAAACTCCAGTCCAAGTAATCCTGGGCTTAGCATTCAAAGACTTAGTATCTAGTGGATGTGATATTGCCTTAAAGCGAAGGTTTTTGTTGTAATTAGCTTTTAATCAGGTTCTTCAAGGTTTGTGGAGCTCTCTTTGCCCTCGACGCTTCCTTGATTCCCTGAAACGTGACGGTACGGGTTGGGATACACCTACTTCGATATAGCTACACATTCCCTTGGAGATTTACATGACCGATAACTTCAAGCTCTGTCGGCCACTGTCTGCCTCATACTATGAGATATACTATGACATAGCTAATCGATCTCCTCAGTCATGTTCATACATGACATTTATAATCATGCTCTTGAAAGTAAACTACCGGTACGAGCTCTGTTGTCTACTGTCTGCTTTATGGTGTATTTTGTTCCTCAGTCATATTGTTTTATAAAGATAAAGAATGTACATGACCAAAAATAAGTTGGCCAATGTATATTTCATATTCAACTTTGTTTCTCAGTCATGTGCATACACAGCCTAATGATGTTTTGTATGAGAGATTCAAGGTTTATACAATTCATACTCTCAAGCTCAAGAGGCCAATTTGCCTCCAGGTGATATTCGTACACAACATGATCATCAGTGGAAAGAAAAAGAAAACATTTTGGTTATGAAAACTATTTTTTGGCCTTGCTATAAGTAAAACTAATTATTCCACAAGAGAAATAACCTGTCTTGCGGCTCTTGCCTCATTCAAAGATTCCTTAAAACATAATTATTCCATCAGAAACTTCATACGATTTACCTATTTTAATGAGTCTATGTATTTCATGTTTCTCGTCACATTATGTTAATATGAAAGCGCTATAGTACTTTATGTTTTTAGCACTCATAAATGATCGATATTATTATTTCCGAAAGGATAGATGCATTTATTTTTTCTTTTACAACCAAAGCTTGTTTTGGTTAATATCCCATAGCTATTTTTAAGCTATTCAGAATTAAATCACGTTCTACTCATGTGCATTTTTTCACAGATAATTTTTCAAGAACTCATAGAGGTTTAATCAATGATTTCAAGCTCAGCTCCTTACAGCTTTAATTCAATTCCTAGTCATGTGCACTGAGAATGGCATTCATGATCCAGTCCACATCATATTCAAAGCACATCTTTTCCTGATTTTTCAGAGGCTCCAAAATGGAATGTGACAGGCAATTTCAATTACCATCATTGAGTGATGCAAAGCAGTACTTGTATAGAATATTAAAAGATAATTCAATTATAAATGCATTGCTCGTCTCCAGCAGAGTACATTGTCTGGTTGTTCAAATAAAACTAATGTATAATATTGGTTAATATTTATTTGACCAAGGAGGAACGTGTATCTCCTTGATTTGACCAACAGAAAGAGAGAAAAATACTAAGGAGTTATTGTTCGAAGATTAAATCATAAAGGTAAATCAAATCAAGGCAAAAGAAATAAAAAGGTATTAGGCCTGGAATTAGGTTGGAGTGTCTCACATGTGGACACATTTTTATACTTCCGATCTGCTTTTTGTTGAGTATCCTATGTTTGAACACATCCTTGCTTCACATCTGTTTCTGCCCAGCTTGACAGGATCTACATGCTAGAATCAAGTAATTGGCAGAACTTTGTCATTATGGAACGAACTAATCACACAGCTTATTTGTACTGTTATAAGACAAGCTAGACAAGTCAAGCTAGACAGATATTTAACCAACAACATAAAACAGTGAGTTGAAACTGCCTCTGTATTACTACATAAAGCATTTTACATACATGTATGAATGCATCCTTGCTGTACACACCCGACTTTGCACGATAGGCATGGTAGAAATAAGTAAGCTAGAGTTCGGGCAGAAGGACTCATTCATTATGGAGAGAACTAATCACATTATATGGTTTACAAGCGATATATAGACGAGGCAAACAGGAATATATATCAATTGAATGGTAGTCAATATTGGCTCTGAAATCAGGCAAGCTTTGAAGGATGGGTATATTAGACCAGGCAGAAAATTCATTAATTATGGATAGAATCAATCAACCAAACATACTGTTTTCTAAAGATACAAACACAGTGTGTTCCTAAGGTAATATAGTAACAGTATACCTCCATTAAAATAGACACCAACGAGATTGATAAGTCTGGAAAAAAAAAACCTTCTATACCAGAGCATATGCATGTACGATAATTGATTTGAGAATCATTTTAATAATATACTACTACCCAAAGTTCAGAAAATCAATCAACTACCATTTGATGGTGTGAATCGGGCTGTTATTTATTCTTTACTTTTTTGCCGTTATGATTGCGAGTGTTTTTTTCAATAACAATATCATTCATTTAAAAACAGTTGGTTAAATCATGAAAATTATGTATGAATGATTACTACTATCAGTGTTTTGTTTTGTTTGTTTTGTTTGTTTGTTTGTTTGTTTGTTTGTTTGTTTGTTTGTTGTGTTTGTTTTGTTTTTTTTGGAGGGGGGGGGGATCTGGGCACTTGCTTTGGACTTCAGTTTCGAGATCACTTTGGGGAAATAGTTTTATCTTTTTTCCCTCAATATTTTTTCCCTCAATATATATGCTACTTCAAAAACTACTCTTAAAGTCACTGAGTAGTCGGCTCTCATGGGGAATTCGACACCGTTCGGGTGTTTACCCAATAACAGGTGTTGTCAATCACCAGGGTTAGCCTTGAGTTTTATGACCATCGGACCTTATGTAATGCTTTGATTTGCCCGAAGACTCTTGAGCTCTCCCAGAGATTAGGGGGTAATTCTTGACTGGACTATGGGTTTGCTGTGTGCAAATTTGTACCCCCATTAATGGTATTTCCACCAAGTCTGGTGTCAGCGAATGATGGCCTTCTGTACATGGAAACTGGCGATCCACTCCCTTTAACGCTCTCTTCTAGGGTAGGGTCCATTTACACAGTATTAAAGAAAATCTCATTTCTACGAGACACACCCTAGCAACTTGTATCTCAAAGAGAGAGTGCATGATTCTAGGCACCAACACCAAACGGTTTGTGTCTGCCCTTATTGTGCGAGTAAAGCGTTTGACTTTCTAATAGAGCCATCATCGCAAGGTGTCATATCTATTACGACCATCTTCCTCCTAATGGGCCAATAACAATGCATCATCATCATCTTGCATGTTGATTGCTTATCCCGAGACGATGGCTCCATCTATGGGCTACAAGATGCCTGTTGCATCACTTACATCCATGTGATGCTGGTGCTTCATTTTCTATGGTTTAGGCCAATTCATTTTTTTTTCTAATTTCTCATCCATATTTTTATTTTTTTTATTAGAAGGGAATTCAATGTTATTTGATATTTGATATTTTTTCTGTACATAGACATGCTAATTGGGTTGATTGATTTCAACACAAACTTTAATACATCAAATTTTATTGGGTTAACTAGTGGCATCAAGGTAGTTCCCTCAAACTTTGGATGTTGAGATGGTGCTAATATAAAGCATTTATCACAGTCAGTTCCATAAAACGGATTGCGATCTTCATGTCGATAAAGAAGAAACAAGTTAGCGGTACCCGATCAGTGATCACGTATTTACTACTTACTTGCAGCAGTATACAGTGTCTGCAAATCTAGAGTAAAGGACCATCTAGGGATGATTATGTTACGAATGTGGGATGTGGTGGAAACCTGCTGTGCCTTGCTAACTTGATTTTGTTGCAGACAGTGGAATAGCTACAGAGGAGAACGTGGGCACGTGCCCCCAACCCAGTGGTGAAATAAGTTTTTTTTTTTTTAAAGAAAATAAATGAGAAAAGAAAGAAAGGCAAAGGGGGGGGGGGCAAGAAAAAGACAAGGACCATCTCGGGCAACCTCCCCCTATATAGTCAGTAACTTTTAAATTAAATTTGCATTACATTTCCTGAGTAAGATTGGGGCCCCCTCATTTGGTGAACTCATTGCTATCGATTGTGGGAATGATGGATGGCAAGGACGGTACACACATACATGTACACGTATGAGTGGTACTACAGGGATCTCGTGTATGCTCGGCGACTGAACGATATGCTCGGGCAGTGAACTTTGGGCCTCCCAGACTCTTGAGGTTTAATACCAAGGAGTGCCGCTTGGGCAGATTTCCAATACTCGGTACACCTGGGATTCGAATGTGCATGTTCGTGTCTCACCACCAAGATGCTCCATCAATAAACTACACACACAGAAGGCCCATGAAACTTCAACTCACATTAGTTCCTTGTATAAGAAAGTTCATCCTGTCTACTGAGTCTCATACAAAATTTAGTTACACCATGCATATCTTTATCTTTTCCATATTAATCCTTGGCTTCAAGTCAACATGCTAATTTGACATTCTATTGCATGATAATCAAGAATAATGAACAATACTCAAGATAAAGTGGAGAATTTATGTTAAGATAATGATTACAATCAAAACAAGGTAAAATGTCTTAGCTACATGTCCATACTTGTAGAATACAATTTTCATGTGCATTAAACAAACTCCTTGAAACTCTGACAGAACGTTACCTACATTGTAGATGTCATATTCACCATAATGTACTCTTCATCATAAAGATTGCTTTTGGTATAATGAAATCAATAAAATGGTTTAATATAGTTCAAAACTGCTATGTAAACATGTGGTACATTGTACTAACATTGAACACTAACCCCTAGCCCACAATGAAATACTGTAGCGAATCCCTCTGCATTGATACTTGAATGACAGATGTTGAAGTGTTTCCAAGTTATTCCTGTCTCCAAAATCATGAAGACCATTATTCCCTTAAAACCACCTACAGAATGGAGATCACAGATAATTTCTTGATGCGTGAACCCACTTAGACCAACACTTAAACCAACAATCGCTTCTCCAGAGACTCTCAATCGTTCTTGCCGAAGCGCAGAGGAGAGAATAGGAAAGATAATACACGGTCCATCAATACATCCTTGAGGCATTTCAATCAAACCTCTATAGGCTCTTTAGGCCTGTCCTCATCAGCTCGAGATTGCCAAATAGCCCGCTATTCCTGATTTGGGAAATACCCGGTAAGCCAGAAGTTACAAATCTTGTCCTCATCGGCTCGAGACTCGACCTCAAAACTCGAAACTCGAGCTCGAGAAATGGCTTGAGATATTTTGCTCAGCATTCGTGCTTAATGCAAGTCTTCGGGCTGGTGAAGACGCACGAATAGCGGGATATTTTGCCGAATAGCAGGATATTTTGCAAACTAGCCAAAGATATCTTGGGATGATTATCTCGACCAAATATCCTGCTAATTGCAACTGCGGGCTGATGAAGACACATATAAGCTGGATAATTTGCGATCAGGATAGTTAAAATAGCGGGTTATTTGGTAATTTCGAGCTGATGAGGACAGGTCTTTTGTATGTGTGGGCGTTAAACTCACTTTCTAGAAAAGTTTAATTCTTTCAGAGCCAAGATGGAACTCTTCCAGAGCTGAAGAGTCGGCAAGGGGAAAGTTGGTCCATTTATACCCCATATTCCACCACATCAGCTAATATATTAACTCCTATCTGCCTCAACATTGGATACATCATTAACAAAGGGAAACTTTTCAACTTTGGTGAATTGAACTTAACGACCAATCTTAAACTTTAACCCATCAGGTTAGATTATAGAAGATTAAGGGCTTATGATTTTGGTCCATTGCAGATTCAATAGGAGAGAATAGAGCTAGCTGCTGCCTCACTTGTCTTGACTGCCCAAGTTCATGTGGAGTTTTAGAAACAGCCATGTCTTTTGGAGAGGAAATATTCAATCTCTTCACAAGATTTACCTCTAATTTTCATCTGGCCTCCTTTAAGAAAATAACTTAATTGAAAATGTGCTTTCGATACAAAAGAGTAGATATTCAGTATCTTGTGTAATGTAACTTGAATCACTAGACCATGAAATTCTACCTGAGGTTTCCTTTCAGACTTCAGACTTCAGAAAAGAAATCTAAAACCTGATGAAATAATCTACAATTGTCCTTTCTTTCTTATTTCCTTGGTTATTTGCAATGCCCGTGGCCAGACTTTAATGAATAGCAACTTACGTCAGTTCCTTTCTAGCAGCTAGTACCTCGGCTGCAAAGAAACCCTTGTCAACCATTACCTAGGTGTGTTAACAATGCAAGAGGGATTTGTCACAAATCTGCCTCACCACTCATCTCACTGCATCAATTTATCAAGTACCGATCTTCTCATCGTCATCCATTATGCAGAAGGATTTCTGGCCTAATCCGACAATACTCAACCATAGGGGCACGATCAACTACTCATGAATAAATAAATGATTATCTCCGTCATTTTACTTTTTAAAAGTTATTTCACACAAGTGGAAATTCCCTTTGATATCAATTTTCTTGATGAATGCTCCGGTTGGTAACAACTTGTCTGTTTAGGTCTAGAAGGGTGTTAACTCTGTGTAAAAAAATATGAGTTAAACCCTTTCTGGGGGGTGTTTCACAAAGACCAAGATCAACTTTAAGTTGGATTTAACTATGGCAGGTCGTTCATGCCACTGTTTGCTCTCACCATTTACTGGCATTGGTCTCTCAAGAGACATAGAAATCATGGTCACAAATCTACAGAATTTACACTTTTTGATAGTTCATTATTGAAGGAAAAAATATTATCTGATTTTTTTTTATAAAGTTCATAATGGTAAGAGCTAACAGTGGCATGAACGGCCTGCCATAGTTAAGTCCAACTTAAAGTCGATCTTAGTCTTTGTAAAACACTTCCCTGGTGTCCAAAAGACGAGATCATCTCCAACGAATATAATAAAGTGGGTTCACGTAAAAAGTAAAACGGTAGTGACTGAAAAAAAATATCTGCTGAAAGTTCGTTAGCATTTAGCCTAAATCGCGAAAGCCAAATTCATACAATAACAATATTAATCTGGGTTTATATAGAATTTAATACAACATCGTTTCCAAGAGCTTTACAGATATATTGTCAGCGTTATTATGAACCAACGAATCGATGCAACAATATTATTATCCTTCGTCTTTGGATTCAGGCTTGACGGCACACAATGTATTAATTTTCTACACTATCCAATACTTTTCTACAAACACCTATTTTATTATTATCGTTTAGCCCCGATATGGTACACATTCTTTCAGTTGACGCTTTGTCTACTGTCAAGTGCAGGTGAAAATAAAAATTGCATGTTCCACAAACTAGGCAATCTACTGGACAGCTTTAGACAAGAAGATTGGCTAAGAGGTTGAAATCGATTTAAGTAGATAACAAGACAAGTATCGAATGTAGATTTTTAGACAATTTGACAGTTGAGTTCAATTAGCTTGTGTATTATTGTATCATCTGGGTTCTCAAGTGGCTCTTGAAAGCACGTCGACAAAAGACAGTTTCATGCCACTTTGTACTATCTTTTCTTGGACGAGACAACCCTGTTTGCTAAAAAAATATTCCATGTCCACAATGACAGATTTCAAGCAGAGATTGGGCATGGAGTATTCCGGTATTGTCAGAGCATTAGCAAATGCTGCATTAATCTATTAGATAACAGAGATTTCAAATAACAAAGCTTTAATTCACCCAGCATGCAAGAACTGGCTACCTTCCAAAATAGTATATCAGTACGTCAGGTTTCTACATATCATAATTTCAAATGCAAAACCAATCGATTCAAAATCAGGCCATTACCATATTTGATAAAATCTAATTAACCATGATTAAATGTTTTTTTAAGTACATGTTAAATTTCTAACACAGTACTGGTCTTCACCTCAGTCTTCTCCAGTCTTGAAATCCAATTAATTCATTTCCAAACGAGAGTATACAACTTCCTTTTGTCATTCTTAATGTGTAATGTAATTTTAAATGTATTTTTAACAATCTTTTAACGCGTCAATATTTAAAAATGTGATTTATTACTTTATCATGTCAATATGTAAACATGAACAATTCAGCTTTTGCTGCTTTTCATGTAAAATGAACACTACGATGCATGTATTTTGAAACTGCATTATAAACCATTATTGAATCGAATTGAATTAATTTACAGCCTCTCTGTCAATATGATCTGCTGAGTATACTACCAGTGCATTTGCATTAGTCCTGGGAGTTTGACAACATTTATAAACCATGAGCAGAAAAACCACAGGCACCAGCTCACAGGGAACAGGTTTTGAGAAAAAAATAATAATTCTGTTTAGAATGATTAATTCAAATGATGGTTGGAATTAATCACGGTCCGGATTAGGAGATGCCTCAAGTATTAAGTATTGATGGGATTCATGGTAGAAAACAAAACAGAATATTTGAGTACATAACTTAATATGAGTGGAAGAGGGTGTACACTTGTCCTATATAGTCCCATCTTAATGAAATAGTAAACACAATAAAAGCGCCTGAAAAGCATTTTATTTGTCTATGTTGTTTGCTTGCTTTTTCGTGTTGTTGTTCTTGAACATTGAGGGATGAAAGTCCTGAACATGTAAAGTGTTTCTACAGATATTATATGTCTGTCAAATAAGAATAAGTCAATGTGACAAAATGGTAATTCTTCAAATTTTTCAAGTTTGGTTCAATCTCTTAAAATTTAACTTGTGACCTCTTTGAATAATACAGTGTTTCTTCAGATATTATATGTCAAATAAGAATAAATCAAAGTAACAAATTGGTAATTCTTCAAACTTCTCAAGTTTGGTTTAATCACTTGAAATTTAACTTGTGACTTCTTTGATTAATAAAGAGTTTCTTCAGATATTTTTTTCTTCAAATAAGAATAAGTCAATGAGACAAAATAGTAATTCTTCAAGTTTCTCAAGTCTGGTTCAATCTCTTAAAATTTAACTTGCGTCTTCTTTGAATAATAAAGTGTTTCTTCATATATATTTTTTCAAATAAGAATAAGTCAATGTGACAAAATTATGCTTCTTCAAATTTCTCAAGTTTGGTTCAATCACTTGAAATTTAACTTGTGACTTCTTTGATTAATAAAGAGTTTCTTCAGATATTTTTTTCTTCAAATAAGAATAAGTCAATGAGACAAAATAGTAATTCTTCAAGTTTCTCAAGTCTGGTTCAATCACTTGAAATTTAACTTGTGACCTCTTTGAATAATACAGTGTTTCTTCAGATATTATATGTTAAATAAGAATAAATCAAAGTAACAAAATGGCAATTCTTCAAACTTCTCAAGTTTGGTTTAATCACTTGATATTCAACTTGTGACTTCTTTGAAGTAATGAGCTGATTTTTCTTCTTAAAAACCTTTTCACGACACAACTTTCCATCTTTGTTATATTTTCCAAAATTTCCACTTTGCCCAGAATTAGGAGGAGAAAGAAAAGTGATGACACTGAAAATGAACCCTTCAATCATTCTAAATTTCCAATATTCCCTATCAGATAAACCAATGAATACTTGTTACAAATCTGTGAAGTATGATTACATTGGTTTATAGTTGCAGGGAGTTACAATGTGTATCAAATATATACATAAGGCGTGTCTGCACTATCTCGAGATTGCCAAATATCCACCTATTTGAACTATCCCGATCGCAAACTATCCAGCTATTTGCGTCTTCATTAGACCGAAGTAGCAAATTAGCTGGATAGTTGGTCGGGATAATATCCCAAGATATCTCGGTCTAGTTTGCAAAATATCCCACTATTTCCCAACTAGCGGGATAGTTTGCGTCTTCATTAGACCGAAGTACGGAGTCAAATATCCCGATCCCATCATGCACAACGATTTCCGGTTTTCCTCGCACAGTATGCGATCTATACCGCTCAGCAATGCGCTAGTACAACTAGTAAACACGGAAAACCGCAAACTAGACCGAGATATCTTGGGATATTATCCCGACCAATTATCCAGCTAATTTGCTACTTCGGTCTAATGAAGACGCAAATAAGCTGGATAATTTGCGATCGGGATAATTCAAATAGCTGGATATTTGGCAATCTCGAGATAGTGCAGACACGCCTATATTGTTGGAAATTATACTTTATAAGGCAATTATTTGAATTGGAGAAGGGTCCTTGACATGGTCGAGAGTATCACACTACCACTTTGATCTCCTTAGTATTCATCAGGGAATATCCACCTGCCTGAAAATGACAGTGCCAGTGGATATATGCCTCCTACACACAACAGATTTTTGCATCTTCAAGAACTCAGCTTCCCGGAAGATGCATCGCTGAGAAGTTCCTGCATCTTCAGCATTTGGTCTGTTCCCAGCCAGAAGGGTGTTTAACTCATGTACTGAAACTCAGAGTTAACAACCTTCTGGCTCTGATGATTTTTGTAAATTGGTGTTGAATAGAATAAACGGCGGAATTTCATTAGGAACAACAAAGAGCGGGCAGAGTCCTTGATATGCATGCATGTGTATTCATTAATGATCTCTTTGCATGCGTTGGCCTCCTCTTGGATACTGCTAGGATGTTTTTTCTTGGAAGACTCATTACCATCCATGCTACAATTGTAGCATGAGCAATCTGGGCGTTTAGAAAACTTCACCTTAAATTTAGGAATATTCATGCAACTTTCAATCATTTTCTTGCATTTTTTATCCTCACTTAGTTTTCATAAGAATAACTGTTATAGGAATGTGTCTTTTGACTAAAACCTTTTAAGAGGGAAGTTGTTTTGCCCTTCCATTCAAATTCATCATTCATTCCAATTTTTTTTTAAAGATGCCAACTATGACAGCTTTTGAAATAAAAACAATACATCAAATCAAGGAAAGGATTTCTGCGCGAATTTTCTAATAAAAACTGATATTGAACAAACAATGAAGTACATGTTATTAAAAAAAGTAAAAGATGATGATAAAAAAATACCAATCAACTAAGATTTAAAACTACAAGAAAAAACAAAAAATAAGATGCTTTGGTTTAAGTTTACAAGCACTCCTTGACCATCTTTTTAATTTTTCAGATTGCATTCTCGAGATGCAAGCATACTGAACCCAATCATGAAAATCAGTATTGATTTTATTATTTACGATATAAATCTACGTATCTACCTATTCTACTTTGCTATTGTTGCACCTCAACATTGCATAACCGAAACTTAAAACACATCGCCAAATTGCTCATACCCCCCCGCCCAAAGGCGCCCTCCGTGACCCTTGCGTCCGAGCGCCGCCAACGTAACCTCTTCCTCTTATCACGAGTTCCCTAGGATACACCTTGGTAAAGGCGCTGGGGATGGAGGGAGGGAAAATAGGTAGATACGTAGATTTATATCGTAAATAATAAAATCAATACTGATTTTCATGATTTACATCAATAAATCAACGTATCTACCTATTCTACTTTGCTAAAGACCAGCACAGATTAATGCCGGGTGGTAAAAACCAAGCAAACTTATCAATTCAATGAGAAATAGACGACGAAGCCGCCTTCAGAGAAGCGACCACAAAGGCTCGTTCGCCCGCGGGCACATCTTTGAGGTAAAAAGCAGAAAAAGAACTTGGAGACTTCCAAAAAGCTGCTTTACAGATATCTTGAACTGAAACTCCGATGAAAAGAACCCAAGACGTACTGACACTGTGAGTATCATGGGCACGAGGAGCCCTGCCAGGCGTCAAGGCCTCAGGGCCCGCAGCCTTGATAGCCAAGACTAACCACCTGGAGATCGTATCCCGAGATGCCGCCGAAAGTGGCTCTCGAGAAACCAGAAAGAGCTGATCCGACTTGCGAAAAGGCTTCGTCTTGTAAAGATACCATTTGAGGGCGCGAACGGGACACCACAGTCCGTTCCTGAAGACCGAAGAAAAATCCGACAAGGGATGAAGCACCACTTCCACTGAACCCGACGTGTCAGACTGATTCCAAGCAATAAAAGAAGCCTTGGGAATCAAACGAACCCCACGTCCTTCCCAGCGGATAAGCCCAGGGGCAGCTGAAAGGGTATGAAGTGAGCTCCTACGCTGACCAGAAGTGATTACCATGAGAAAAACCGTCTTGACCGTAGTAAGCAGAAGCGTCGCAGAACACAGCGGTTCGAAGGGAGTGCCAAAACCTTGGATAAACTCCACACTGGTGTCAGAGGTCTGAAGAAGGGCCTCTTAAGAAAGAAAGACTTCAAAAGAGCCGCTAGCTGAGGAGCAGAAGAAACCGAAGATAGCAGACCGATAGCCACAAAACGTTGACAGAGCTCTCCCCTTGTCATACAAAGAGATCAGAAAGTCAGCAATAGAAGGTAAAGACGCCTCTCTAGGGGCGACGCCCACCTCCTCACACCAAGTGTGAAAAGCATCCAACCAGGAGTTGTAAACCGTCCTGGTCGACTCTCGTCTACTCTGGACTAGAAATTGTACAGCACGTTCGGAGAAACCTGACGAACGAGCCCTCTTCCCGGTGTAGAATACCAGACAGAGGTTGCGACACCAGATCCGGATGACACGGCAACGACCACGGAGCCCCCACCAGGAGGGTCAGGAGGTCCTGAAACCACGACCTCGCCGACCACCAAGGAGCTATGAGAATCATCATCGCTTGATCTTCCCTGATCTTCCAGAGCACATGGGGAAACAACGCGAACGGGGGAAAGGCGTAAGCCCTCCATCCCTCCACGGGATCGCAAAAGCGTCCAGAGCAAAAGCTCCTGGTTCCCAGACTCTCGAGAATATCGAGGAAAACGATGGTTGAGCGAAGTTGCGAAGAGATCGAGTCCACTCTGAGGGAAGGCACTTGCCTCTGGAGAGAAAGTCCGCTAAGATATTCTCTTCGCCCGGGATATGTGATGCAATCGGGAACACCCTCGCCCCCTTGCACCACGCCCAGAGTTGAGAGGCCAACTCGTTCAGAGCCACAGAATGAGTGCCTCCCTGTCTGTTAATGTACGCCATCACCGATACGTTGTCCGTAAGAAACAGAACCGAACGACCCACCAGACGAGCACGGAAGTGACGAAGCGAAGCAAACACTCCCATGAGTTACAACACATTGATGTGGAGCAGAAAGTCCAGATGACTCCAGTCTCCTGAAATCATTGACCCCTGGCAATGACCTCCCCAAACCAACAGCGACGCGTCCGTGGTGACGGTCACAGAAGGGAGAGGAACTCGGCAGCGTTTGCCCTGAAGGAAGAAGGAACGACGAAGCCAAGGACCTAGAAGACCCTTGACTCCGGACAACAGGGAGATCCACGACAATAAAAGAACTCACGCTCGGCTGATAAAACTCCAACAGAAAGAGTTGGAAGGGACTCATCAATAGTCGACAATCTGGAAGCATGCCGACTAGACTGGAGAGAAACCCTAGCCACTGAAGCCAACACTCGGCTTTCACCCGACGCGCACATCTCAGAGACCGAGCAGTCCTGACTATCGTCTCGACCCTGTCGAGCCTGGGACGAGCCAGCTGATGACGAATGTCCAGCTGAGCACCTAGGTAAGACGGCGTGCGAGCCGGAACGAATTCTGATTTCTCCCAAAATATGAGAAATCCGAGATCTTGAGTCGTGCTGATCAGAATCTGCATATGATCCAACAGCATGACTGACGCCACGACTCTCGTGAAAATCCGAGGAGCAGGGCGCAAACCGAACAGGAGCGCTCTGTAACGGTAGAATTTGCCCAGGAAGGCAAAAACCCCACAAGATCCCGCGACCGCGGATGTATCGGCACATGAAAATAAGCGTCGCGAAGATCCAAAGAAACCGCGACGTCTGCGGGATTCAATGAAGAAAGGATGGTTGCCAGATGATCCATTCGGAAATGAACCTTTCCCAAATGAAGGTTAAACCGCTTCATGTTGAGAATCATTCTCAAAGAACCCGAACACTTGGGAATTACGAACACCGGCGACAAACAAAGACACGGGTGATCGTCTACTTCCTCTATTGCCCCCTTCTCTAACAGAGACACGAAATCGGAGGAAATGTGACTCTGAAAAAGAGGGGACATGATCGGAGAGCGGCTCCGGAGGACGCCATTCGGAAGAGGTTCCACAAAATCTATGAAGAACCCTTCTCGTACCACCGACAGAACAAATGCGTCGCTGGTGATCTTCTCCCACGCCGGGAGAAATCTCCGGAGCCGCCCGCCGACCTAAGACCCAAGCACTCGGGGGAAGCCATCATCTAGAGAATGACTTCCCACCACCACGAAAGGGAGTCCGGGAAGATAGAAGAATCACGGTAAGAAGAAACTCGAGACGAAGGACGACCACGATCCTGGTATTCCTCCTCGGCCGGGTACCAGTCCTGAGGGCGGCCCTTAGACTGGCTGACGTTCTTACGAAAAGAACCCGAAATCTTCAAACTTTTCTTACGAGGTCTGGAGGAAGGAACCGGTTCTTGGACATCGCGAAAAGCAACGGACAGGTCTCGAGCCTGCTTCTCACCATCAATCTCGGCTTGCAGTAGAGTAGTGAAACTATCTCCACAAAGGCGGGGGCTGGCCACTGGAATCTGCAGAAGCAGTCCTGGAATTTGATGCGGTCGAATGCCCAAATAAGTGAGCACAGCCTCCCGACGATACTTCTCGATGGAATGCGAAGTCACCGCAAGCCGTGAGAAAAGATCAAACAACAAATTGTCACTTTTATCAAAAGGACCACGAGTCCCAAACTTCTTCCCCAAACGACTGGCCACCGCCACAAATTTGGGAGAAACCCGTTTAGGACACAAATACAAATCCGCATCCTGAGGAACGAAAGCGTACTTGTCCACCTGCCGCTTAAGAAATCCCTTCGATGACGACAAGTCTTCTGCGGCATTCACAAATTCTTCTTTGTGTAGATCAGGAAGAAACAGTCCCTGAAACGCTGAAGAGTCCGATTTAGAAGACAGGAAGCCCCGCCGATAACTCCGGGACGACACAAGAATCGGGCACATATTTGTGAAACAAGGCTAACGAATCCGCGCCAGAGACACAAACGGAAGTAGACGCATCATCCCCCGCAACTGAACCAGACGACTGAGCGATGGAACCAGTGTCCCAACGATCAACCGAGCCCCCCCTATCTTGACCAGATAAACAGGGACGATCCCCGCCTCTCGGAGCGCCCAACGAAGCGTGAGGCGGAGAAACAAAAAAGAGAGGACCCCGGCTGAATACGACAACTCGAAACCCGCACCGGCGACTGCTCAGGCGAGATCGATGCATCTTCGGAAAACTCCGAAAATAAATCAACCGCGATCGGATCCGAAAGTGAAGTAGGACGAACCGGAGGAGCCGACTCGGGCACCGAAGATCGAAAAGCGTCAGCAAAAGCCCGCATCCAATCCGAAAATTCCGGCGGGGGTGGAGGCACCGACGGAGGGAGAGTAGCCACCAAAGGCGGACCCCGAGGAGCCGCAAACGGTGCCATAAAATCAGAGCGCGGATTCTTCGAAGGATAAACAAAATCCGAGGAAGAACCGGCCACCGCGTCCCGGGAACCCCGCCTCTTACGAGACGTAGCGGTAACGGAAAAGGCCGAAGAAACGGGACGGTTATCCGATAAAGGCCCGACGGTAGGAGCTCCCCGCAAACCGAATCGGGAAAACGGAACACGCACCTACGGAGAGGCGCGGTTAGTTGAAGCCCCAGGATCCGACTCGGATGCACGGGTATCCGGACCGAAATCCGGAACCGACAAATCCGACAAAGGGACAGAAGAACCGAACGGTGACCGGTTCAAGTCCGGATCCACAGAAGCAACCCGAATATCCGTCGATGGATTTGTGCACCGACCAAACAAAAGAACCGACGGAACAATTGTTGGCGGTGCAGAACTAAGGCCCGTTCCACCCAGGGTAAGAACCTCTGGGTTTCCGGGAACCGTATTGAGGGGCGACGTATCGCCTTGCTCAACCATTCTCCTGGGCTTCCCTTGCCCGCATAAACGTCCACTGACGTTCGCATCCCCGGGGTTTGCGGTGTCACCACCGCTCCCGAGGGGCGTAACTAACGAAGACTTATTACTAGAATCCTTCGTCTTCGTACCCGTCAATGGATTTGTGCACCGACCAAACAAAAGAACCGACGGAACAATTGTTGGCGGTGCAGAACTAAGGCCCGTTCCACCCAGGGTAAGAACCTCTGGGTTTCCGGGAACCGTATTGAGGGGCGACGTATCGCCTTGCTCAACCATTCTCCTGGGCTTCCCTTGCCCGCATAAACGTCCACTGACGTTCGCATCCCCGGGGTTTGCGGTGTCACCACCGCTCCCGAGGGGCGTAACTAACGAAAACTTATTAATAGAATCCTTCGTCTTCTTTCTCGTGACAGAACTTGATTTCTTCTTCGTGAAACCTGCTAAGAGAAAATAAGAACTGCGAGACATATTATAACCTGCGGGAAAGAAAATTAAACAAAGGGTACGAGCAATTATCAACAAGAATTAAATAAACTACCAGTGACTAAAACACCCCACCGACTACCCCCGCACGCACCCGAGGCCTCGGAGGAGTGAGGACAGGCAAACACGAAAGCGGAAACGTAACAGTAGTCGGCAAGAAAACGTTCTAGAATACTGATAAATAAATAAATTCACAGAGTGAAACTACTCTCTAACGAACAGGAAATCGTAGAGAATATTATAAAAGGCGAAAATGCGAACCAAAAAGTGACTAAAAGAGGAAAAACTCTTCAACTTTTGGGAGCGATTTTTAGTGTAACTTATCCGTTCGGATGCGAAGAGATAAGAGGAAGAGGTTACGTTGGCGGCGCTCGGACGCAAGGGTCACGGAGGGCGCCTTTGGGCGGGGGGGTATGAGCAATTTGGCGATGTGTTTTAAGTTTCGGTTATGCAATGTTGAGGTGCAACAATAGCAAAGTAGAATAGGTAGATACGTTGATTTATTGATGTAAATAAACATTTGCTTTATACATAGACATACATCTCATGGCTTATAAAAAACAGAATTCCTTCAATACACACAACAAAGAGTAAATATGTACAGTGATCTTTATCAATGTCACCTCAAAATGCCAGTGTTAATTAGAAGAAGAAAAAAAAAATTACTTAAAATCCTCAATCCGAAAATCAATTTCACATGAACAATATTCTTGTAGAACATTCTCTCTCTGCTTTCAGATATCCCCTGCAAACCACAATTAAGGTTGAAGAATAAAAACTGGGTCCCTTGCATGGGTGTATTTGTCGAACAAACACTGATTGCTTGAGAAATTACATGCCCGCTGCTGACGCACAAATACTAGATTCTACAAGCCTCCCGACTCTTCCAATTAGGCACGAGCAAGGGGTTGTACGCGCTGTCAGAAATTAGAGCTGTCTTGTGTAATGAAGTTCGTATTTGCTTTGGGAATAAGGCATGACTTGCTCAGTACAGTGAGGGTAACACGAGGCCTGTCTTCATTGGCTCCAGTTTGCCAAATAAACCATTATTTTTACTAGCCCGATCTCAAATCAGCTAATTAATTTGCGTCTTCATCAGCACGCAGTTGCAAATAGCGGGCTATTTGGTCGAGAAAATATCCAGAGAAATGTTGGTCTTGTTTCCAAAATATCGAGATATTTGAGAAATAGCGGGCTAATTTGGGCCCGTCCAAGCTAGTTTGTGATGAGCGTATCGTTCTGGTGAAGACGCAATTTCGAGCTTTGGGATAATATCCTGAGTCTGAAAATAGCGGTTATTTGGCAAACTCGAGGCCTATCAGTTGAGGATGACAATGTCAGATAGCAAATGATGGAGCAATGACACGTTGATCCATTTCAAATAAGTGTTTAGGATCGGAGAGCACACAAGTATAATAGATTGTAATTATGTAAATTAGTGCATGAGGATGCATACCACTAAAGTCATCAAGCATTCATACTGATAAAATCATAAATCATGAACAGGAAACTTAGGGCGGGCAAAAGAGATTGTTTTGTGTCTCTTTCTGTCATAACACATACAATTCATGCATACAGTTCACAACTTAATTATTCATACCCCTTGTAAACTTGATGATTTTGTTGTGTTTTCGAACTCTGGAATAAAAGGTGCACTGTTTGAATAAGGGCACTTATTAAATACTGTTAGGTGTAAGCTTTGATATGACACATTCTCAAGAAACGTTACGAGGACAGGTCAATTTTTCACGTACCAGGGGTACCTACAAAATTACAAAAAAAGTTGGTAAGGGTATGGATAATCTAGTTGTTAACTGTACAATGTATATACAATGCTGAGGGGGAATCCTTCACAATAAATACCGGTACCCATCATATTCTTCACACCATCCAGACATCCAAGCATTTTGGAGAAGGTTAGATTTAACGAGGCAAGATCTGCTCGTAATCAACACCTCGCGGGGTAAGACGTACATGCATTGAAGGGCAAATCAATGCGGCTCCTCCAAATATGTAAAGGAGCCTCATCGTCTAGCTGGGGGCGATCAGTCTAACACTGTATCAAGATGTTTACCTCCCAATGTGACTACCCCCCTTTCCCACTGAAAACTATGCTGCGTACTGGACAATTTTTCAGCTAAAAAAGGGGGGGGGGGAATTGTTTACAAAGGGATCAAAGCAACGTTTCACACATGGTTTCTGTTGATTTAATCTGTCTCAAGTCTTCACATCAGATTTCCATTTTGATTCGACTCATACATGTATACATGACTTACTCATTCACTCACCCACTCACTCACCCACTCACTCACCCACTCCCTCACTCACTCGTATACGCATCCACTCACTCACCCATGAACCCACTCATTCACCCACCAACTCCTTAGCATTCTTCCATTTCTAACAAGACTTGCATGTGTCATGCACCCCTTTCTCATACACTCACTCACCCACCCGACCACTCACCCACCTGATCACTCATTCATTCACTCACCCACTTACTAACCCACCCACTCACTCACATACCCAATCATCTACCCACTTGCTAAGCACCAACTCACTCACACACCAATCGTTATCTCACTTTTTGACCCATCTGCTCACTCACTCACTCATTCACTCATCCTCTTTACCAAACCCACCCCCCCCCCCCCCCTCTCACTCACATACCCAATCACCCACCAACCCGCTAAGCACCAACTCATGCACAACTCAATCACACACTAACTCATTGACTCACTCCTTTACCCACCCACTCACTCACCCACCTACTCATTCACTCAGCCACTAAATCACTCAGCCATTCGCTCATTAATTAATTCATTCAAGATTTTATCTATCTAGTTGTCCAATGTAAGTTCAAATTGGATATTTGATTCACTGATATGTAAAATAAAGGCTCAGACACAGTTTACAAAGAACATAAATAGGTTACAAAAATGGATACACTTTGGCGATGACAAAATAATAATCATACATAATATTGATGTTCGTTTGGTTATGGCTTGTTTTGTATCCTAAAATTACATAATACAGCTATCTTCATGCATATTTATAAATGACAATCATTTATCACTATACACATGGAAAGTTCAGCTTTTAAACTGAATTGATTATATCAGAATTAATTTGATAAACAAGATATTTGAGAAAATATAAAACAATAAATTGTATTGCCAAATGATAACCAGGTTTAATGATAAATGACTGTCATATCCTTTTCTCAAATAACCTATTAAATTGTCCATGTGACTTACAGCCTTTTCACACACAGCTAAAATTCTATAAACATGATTAGTTTAAAGGGCTTTAAACTAATCACCTGTACATACGACATCATTCACACACAGAAATTTTGTTGCGATCGTTAATCGTTTCGTGATTAACTACTGCTCATAACATGCGCAGTAGTGCCATTGCGCATCATATCAAACAGAGCGGTTGCTCCATCCAGTTTAAACACGTTTAAACACGAAAAACCTTTCACACACAAAATGTCAAGCTCTCTAGATACGAACTTCGTATCTGCAGCCTGCTTTTAGGGGCGTATGAATCGCGACTTCGTATCTATCCCAACATCGTATAAACGATGTTCACACAGGGAAAATTTTCTATAAACATGTCTAAAACTGTTGAGTTAAACACGTTTATACTAATCATCTCTAGATACGATGAATTTTAGCTGTGTGTGAAAATGCTGTTATTTCCATAAAATTAAGAAGGGATCATAGAGGTAGTTGCTGATTTTAATTCAGTATAAAACATTTACACATTCATTCTCTCACCCTCTTCCAATTGCCCACTCACTAACCCACTTACTTTAACCCTCTCATCTATAACCTAATCATTTATCGGCTCACCCACACACTTATTAACTCACATGCTCATTTCTATTTTTAAGATGCATCATTTTCTTCCATCATACTTTTCAGGTATTAATAGCATACTGTCAAACGTAAGCCTGTAAAGTCAGTCAGAGTCCAGTTGTACCTGTCAAAAATTTGTTCCTGCTTCTCTATAATTAAGACAAATATATCTCTGAATCATTACGACAAAAGGCCACGTACTACACTTACCAGTAGAAGGTTCTAAAAAACCTTACATATCACTATCGATCTCAAATGAACAGAAAAGTAGTAACTTTCACATATTCAAGATATCTTCAGATGACAAGGAAAATACACAATGTTCACTTTAATCTGACAGTTTGTGTATATTCTTATCTCACTCTTTTTATATGTATCCCTTTCTCTCTCCCCGTCTGACTCTCTGGCTTCAACATGATAGCAACTACTTTAACAAAATCAACCCTAAGACGATTTCAGTAGCCTTGTGCATCACCCTATTGAATTGTTCGAACATGACAATGGCAATTACATAATCAGAACATGATTTCTATGGGACAAACATTAGGGTATTGAATCTGCCCTTGAGTTCATTTTCTAAGTAGTTATGATTGTGCCCTTCATTCTCTCTGTCTGTGTTTGTCTGTCTGTCTCTCTCTCTCTCTTTCCATCTTTCTACATCTCACTGCAAATCTCTATCACTCCCCCTTTTCGTCTCTACCTTTCTGTGTACTTCATGGCCTGCCATAAGTTTAAAGTAGGCTTGAGTCGGTACGGTCGATTACACCGGGACCCAACCGTTGCCGTCGGGTCCCGGTTTCGTTTTTTGAGAACCGACGCTCCGAAAAAAATAATGAAATATGTAAGAAATTGCAGTTTTGCACAACACTAAAATCATTCCACCTTGAAACTTAAGTATTTAATTGTTACCAATCATATTCTAGCTCATCCTGAATCAATCCGAACTGCTGATATAAATATGGGTTGTTGTTGCCAGCTGCTAGCTAGCTACTGTACTGGCCGGGTCTCTCGGCAGGATTAATAAATCAGGTTCAAAGAAACATTAATGTTTGAATAAAAAACGGCTTTCTAAAAAGTACTTCTTTACAACATACCGATCGAATAATTTTTAAAAGACAAAATGGATATTATTTCATTGACTTTGAACACCGCATGCTTCTTTTAAAAGCTGAAAATTACTTGGTAATCACTATGGCCCGAATTCACAAAGCAAGGTTTGAGCTCAGACCAAGGTTTGAGGTCAAACCTCCTTTTGTTCCGCCAAACCTCCTTTTGTTATTTACAAACCTGGTTTGTAAATAACAAAAGGAGGTTTGGCGGAACAAAAGGAGGTTTGAGCTCAAACCTTGGTCTGAGCTCAAACCTTGCTTTGTGAATTCGGGCCAAGAAGTTTTGATACGGATAGCTGTTGCAAGGCAAGTTCAGACTAGTCTCGGAAAAATGCGCAGTGCTCCTCGTAGTTAGCTGTAATCCGTTTCAGAACGAACCCAAACAAAGACGTGATCGTAGCGAGAAAAAATCATTAAAAACTACGAGAGCACAATTGGAAAGACAACTACTCAAAATTATCGTAAGCAGATACATATAACTTGGAGGAATAATACAATAGTTGTCCAAGAAAAGCCACAGAAATAGTGATATTTAAGGAGTTACTATAGGTACTGATATGTCCGAATTACACGTTATTTGGTTTCTAGCCTCGTGTTCTAACACGAGGCTAGAAACCAAATAACGCCCTCTGCGGTAAAAAGCAGTATAACAGAGGATTCGAGTATTTGCAGCAAGCCCCTTGCGATAAAAATGTACCCAGTTACTCCTCGATTATCACAATTTCTTTGGCATTTCTTGGGCGATTATTGAATTCTTTGTCCAAGTTATTTATCTGATTATCATAATTTTGAGCAGTAGTTGTCTTTCCAATTGTGCTCTCGTAGTTTTTAATGATTTTTTTCTCGTTACGATCACGTCTTTGTTTGGGTTCGTTCTGGCACGCATTAAAGCTAACAAGGAGCACTGCGCATTTTTCCGAGACTAGTCTGAACTTGCCTTGCAACAGCTATCCGTATCGAAACTTCGTGTGATTACCAAGTAATTTTTAGCTTTTAAAAGAAGCATGCGGTGTTCAAAATCAAAGAAAAAATATCTATTTTATTTTTAAAAATTATTCGATCGGTATGTTGTAAAAGAGTACTTTTTAGAAATCCGTTTTATTATTCAAACATTAATGTTTTCTGACCCGATTTATTCAACCTGCATGAATCAAAATGGCGGCTCGATCGTTGTCTTTCTATTTTTGCTCCAGTTTTTTTACTTTTAGAGGCACGATAATGACACTAAACATCGCCAATCATGGATAAAAATAATGTCAAATGGAAGAATATACCGATCTGTGCCGAGGTATGCATGTGTTGATTTATTTGACTGATAAAAAGGTCACTTTTAAGGGACATACTGATGATGCGCTTTTTATAGAGGCAATTGACAAATCCTGCGAGCTGATTTCGGGACACCGGGTCCCGATCGGTACAAGGCCGTCGGGACCCGGTTTATGAAAATCCTGACATGACTCAGGCCTAGTTTAAAGCCATCATCATCATCATCATTCCATGGTCTATAGGATGCCTTCTCTTCTTGTTCCTTGTCTCTCCATCTCCCCCTCTCTCTCTCTCTCTCTCTCCATCTCCCTCTCTCTATCTCTCATCTCTCTCTCTCTACCTCCCGCTCTCTCTCTCCCTCTCTCTCTCTATCTATGACTTCATCTGGCCCCATTATCTCTCGCTACCTTACCTATCTATCAATTATCACATTACTCCACTGTTCTTTCCACAGTAAACATACCTTCATGTTTGTTATGGCACACAGCTTTCGCCAGCTTCCCCCAAGGGTAATAACACAATATTGGATGCAGTACAAATGTATTTGTACATCCTAGGTGCCAGCCTCAACCTCACTGTTTATTTACAGGATTATAATTTCACCTGGATCCTTCATCGATCAGAATGTGACACAGTAGGCCGTCTTGACTAGCTCGAGATTGCCAAATATCCCGCTATTTGAACTATCCCGATCGCAAACTATCCAGCTAATTTGCGTCTTCATCAGCCCGAAGTTGCAATTAGCGGGATATTTGGTCGGGATTGTCATCCCAAGATATCTTGGGATAGTTTGCAAAATATCCCACTATTTGGCAAAATATCCAGCTATTTGTCCGGTGCGTCTTCACCATACCGAAGATTCACAATACGCGCAAACGCTGAGCAAAATATCTCAAGCTCATTTCTCAAGGTCGAGTTTTAAGTTTCGAGGTCGAATCTCAAGCTAATGAAGACGCGATTTGTAACTTCAGGATTATTTCCCAAATCAAAAATAGACGGGTATTTGGCAATCTCGAGATGATGAAGAAGCACCTAGTCAGGCCCAAAAAGCTTCCTGGCATGTGCAGAATCATTTTGGTATGGTCTTTTCCCCCGTTGACTACTGAATTCTCTCTTTCCTATATGCTTAATACAGGAACCTTCTGACCCCCATAGGAAATTGTTAATGAAAACATATCTTGCCATAATTTGGGTGACTAACTAGCTATACATTAATATCAAAAATAAATATTTGTCAAGGCTTTAATTTAATTAGCTCTAAAAGCTCATCAATGTGGTGAAGTAAATATTTGACAATCTCTCTATGTATGCCAGAATCACCCTCCCTCATCTCTCTCTCTCTCTCTCTCTCTCTCTCTCTCTCTACATATATATATATCTCATCCTCTAATACGCTTATATCTATTTTTGTTCCTACTGCTTTGTTCCTTCTTTTTTTAAATTCCCTCCATGAACAATATCAGCAATCTTTCTAAGCAGGCCTGTTTGTCAAGCCTCCGGGCAGACCAAAGTAGTATGAAAACTTTGATTTTAAAGATGAAGTTGAGTTCTGGTCATGCGATTGCATTGTGAAAGAAACGGTGTGGAACCGACCAGAAAAGGTTGATCATCTAGCATATAAGAATTTGTGCGTATTGCAAGGTTCTGGCACCATCAAAATGATAAGAAATTTGGCCAAGTTTTGGTAAAATTACAAACACTGTACACAGAAAGATGTATATGGGACTACACGAACACGTGGCATAAAAAGCTGGCCCCCCGATTTTTACATTGTTACATGCATATTTAGAATATGAAGGCATTTGAAGAGCCATGCTGTTCAGGGAACATGTCCTGATGTTCTTCCACACTTGCATAATAAGAATGAGTAACGCTCACAAATTATTTTTCACCTCTTCCCAGAACTCAACGTTCTCTTTAACTTGGGGAAATATCCATAATATTGCAATTTAGATGACCTGGCACTCCCTTTTACCATTTAGAATAATACCACTTTAAAAGATGATCTCAAATAATAGATATAGCTGGAGGAAAAATGCAAGCCTTTCTCCAAATCATGCTAATATCTGCCCCTAGAATTCTACAATAAAAGCAATTGATGGTGAGCGATTCGCACCCCAAATTTTGTTCAGAATTTTAAACATCGATAAGCAAGAATGCTTATTGATGAATAAAAGTCACTGTCATAAAACTTTGTTCAAAATACTTAATGATACATATGATACGGTATTGAAAAATTATATTGTAGCTGACAGAATTAATTTCAAGAAAAATTATATAGATATTAAATATGTGGTCAAGGTACATGGGCCTATATGCTGTACACATGTCTTGCAAAAAGTGTAGAACTTTTCCAACTTACTATACTATTTTGAACCACTAGCCCACTGACAGAAGTCATTTAACTTTTAAAAAGAGGTTTTGAATGAGTCATCCTAAAAAAAAACTTTGGCTGTGTATTTATTTCAGCTCTCTTGTCAATGTACAACTCACATCAGCAGTCACACCAACGAAACCTTAGACTCAGAAACGGACCCAAACAAAAGGGAAAGATTTGACATTGGCTGACAGCCCTCCTGGCATAACAACATACACCATGTAGACAAACACCACAAAGCAATGTAGCCTGAGCAGCACAATGAAAGATGCATCCGTTTCTCGCTGTCAGAATGAAAGAGTAAGAATGAGGGAGACGAAGAAGAAACGATCGGCGCAGGTTTTCAGGTGCAGGGTCAGGTTTAGACAGGCAATCCTCAATGCTCTGAAACAACATTTTGTAATCCGATGGTTCTCCCAAGGTTAAGTCATGTTCCCACTTTAGAAATGTCAAACGAAATGCAAACATAGCTACTGTGAAAACATTTGATACAATGTTTTCTTCCGACCATCTGAACATACCAGCCTGAAGCATCTTCACTATCTGGATGTGCAACTCCAAACAAGTACACCAATGGTTTCTTTGAAATTTTCTTTCTACCACCTGAACAAACTTGCCTGGAGCATCTTCAATGACTTGATCTCTACCGGCCCCTCCAAGGCATCGGTGTACAAGTTCAACGGTTCTGTAGAAGAAAAAGGGACTCTTGATGTCCTAAACATGCACATCTAGGGATCATTATCAATTCCTATTTCGCCACTCGAAACAATTTGTGATACAACCTTTTCTTTCAACCACCTGGGCAGACCTGCCCAAAGCATCAACTTTATTTACACCTTCAAACAAGTTTTGCCTCTCTATACGTTTCTTACTAGTCTTACAATGTTTATACAATGTTCTCTTTCTACCATCTGAACAGATCGACCAGCCTGAAGCATTATTACTGTCTGGATGTACACCTCCAAACAAGAACACCAATGTTAACTATGACATTTTCTTTCTACCACCTGAACAGACCTGCCTGCGGCATCTTCAATGACTTGCTCTCTATTCCTCTAAGGCATCGGTCAACACGTTCAAGGGTATTGTAAAAGAAGAGGGACTCTTGATTTCCCAAACACACACATCTACGAATCAATGTCAATGTCTATTTTGCCATTCGAAACAATGTGATATATACAACCTTTTCTTTCAACCACCTGGACAAACCTGCCCGGAGCATCGACTTTATTTACACCATCAAACAAGTCTTGCCCCTCCACACATGTCTTACAATGATTAAACAACATTCTCTTTCTATCATCTGGACAGACCAGCCCTGAGCATCTTGACGACTCAATTTACACCTCCAAAGAAGTACAATAATTTCTCATGAAAAGTTTTCTTTCCACCATCTGAACACACCCAGGGCATCTTCATTGACTTGATCTAAAGCCCTCCAAGGCATTGGTATTCAAGTTCAAGGGTACTGCCAGGACTGTCTGGGGGTGGTGGAGTGACATAAGATCAACTTCGTTTGGCAGAGTAACTTCTTGAGATGAAAAGCAGAAAACGCTGGATTGCACTTGTAACCCAGTCTTGAAAACAGCACAGCTTGAAGTTGAATGCCAAGTCAATGGTGAAAGTTTTTGTTGATGTTGTTAAAGAAGATTTCAGTGCCTTTTTGTTAAATCTCTCCCACTTTGTATAATATATGGCAGCAAGAGGGGGAAAAATGAGGCAATTAAGCCCAAAATTATATAATGCGAGACTGTAGCTATGACTGGTTTGTTGTAATGCATTTAATTTTCTATTTCTAAGACACACCTTTAAAAAAAAAATTGATTCAAATTCTGGCGGGAGGGTTGCAAATATTGAAGTCCCTCATGAACCATATTTATATCAGGCATAATAGATTTATTTCACAAAAAGTGTACATTTGGAATTTTCGAGATTAGATGGTATGAAATCATGGGCAAAAATAACATTACAACCAAAGGCAGCAAACAAAAGAAAACAAAGAGATGGAGAGAGAGAGAGAGAGAGAGAAAGGAAAAGTCTTCTACACAGCAGTTTGTAAGGTCACATAAGGTGAGAGCAAGCTTCTATACCTAGCCTGTGTCATCCAGACCCTATAATTGCGTCATCGATCTTTGAGTATTAATGTTATATATTTGCCTACCGGTAACTCAAAAGATTAATAAATCATATTAGTTAATCCAGTCATTATATAGTCTACAGAATGCAATTGTAAATAGTCTGCATGTTGGTAGTTTTGGGTTCTGCAATACTAGACTAATACAAAAGTTACATGTGATTGATCAACTATTACAACACAGGGTTCAGGGTCTATCGTTGAAGTTCAATACATGAATAAATATGCAAGTGTTCATATTTAAAAGCTGTAACCTTTTTGACAGAAACTTTATTAATCATATTTGTTTTCCATTCAAGTAACATTTGATCTGAGAACAACCCTACACAAGGCAGAATAATTCTTTAAAATAAAAATCAATGCAGAGTTAAACAATTAAATTAGATTACATATTACAGAGGACGCTTTTAAGAATGATTGTATTATGATGTATAAGTATAATAACAAACTTCAAAAATACATGGCATTTGTACACTATGTATCGAAGAGCAATCAATCACACCTTCTCAACATTTGCTATGAGTTCATTGGGTTCTGTCAGTATTACCATTTTATCATCAACAGAACTGAAATTAACATCAACTGAAATTAACATCAAGTGAAATTAACATCAAGTGAACTGCTTCAAATACAAGGGTTTTGACTTTCTGGAAGCAATGGATTTGTTGTCTACGGAAATGAATGGTTTCAACTCAAATTTTGTGGATGATTCAGACTTTTGACTGTCCCTTGAGATCAAAGGGTCAAAGCATGGACCTACATGTAGTAGTAGGTCCATGGTCAAAGGAATCCCTCAGAAATACAACAGCAACATGTACACATGTAGGCCCGATCATCAAGATATTCCAATTCCAAAGCGACGTTAGTTTGGCTCCCAAAGTTGAACTAACTCGTTGGAAATGATTTCACTTGTGTTCATCAAGTATTTCAACTGGGTTCCATTCGCAGCTGCACATGCATGTTGTATCTTGGGCAAAATGGCAGCCATGTTTGCTAAAGATTGGTAATAATTGATTAAGTCTGACAGACATGCGCACTATACAAGAACCCACTATTATTATTATTATTATTATAGTGTTCAATTTAATAGCTGATATTGACTACCTGAATAAAATTATACTGTGCTGAACCAAGTCAGTATGATGAAATCACTACATATAGGTGAGGACTAGAACTTTATAACCAGCAAAAAACATTCAGAATAGCATAAGGGATAGAGATTCATGAAAGTTTCATGCCTCAAAATATCTATTATCGTACACAACGAACAGCGATTTTTGCAATTGGTCAAAGTTTTGTTGCCATGAAACAAAATTGACTGTTCTTTATAAGTTGTGATAGTTTTGTCACAACAATTGCTGGTTTTGAGGCAACTATAAACTAAATGGAAGGTTTGCAAAGTTACAAACAAATATATTATATGGTTCATGGGGAAGGGGACAGCAAACTCTCTTGGATATTTTCTTTCCAGTCATGAATACATTTCCCAGAATCATTCTCTAGTCACTCCAGTAAACCTCTACAATAAACATATAGTTGTCTGCACCTTTTCCAATCTAAAAATAACTACATCCAAACAGGATGTTTTCAATTCCTTCAACACCGAAAATGTTTACCACTAAACCAACTCTCCCTTCTAAAATTACAACAAAATACATTAATCTATTTGGAGATACGGGCTGCACAAGTGATATGGTGGCCCAATAATGTAATAGTGAAGTGTGATGCATAGTATGCTAAAGGTCTAAAATCATCAATGCGGTGTTTACAATCAGCACTTCAAAGTATTTTCTGCTGCTTGCTTGTACTTGAAACCAACACTTTATATAGACATGAAACCTTCTTTTCACGGAGGAATTTGTACTCCACAGTAATTGTCGGGTACGAGTGAACTTCAAAGTAAACATGGATAAATCATGATAGGTATGTGTCAATAATGAGCTAGATATATAAGGAAAAGTGAATGTGCAAATTGGGTGAAATATGTATAAATTTATACGTTTTTATGTAATTTGCTCTTGCCTCTGAGATTGAGTCCTGTTACATTCCTCACTTTTGTAAGTGCAAAAGCTTATCCTGAGCCTGAAGCTGGGTGCAGTATACCGCTAAAATTAGTTTACAGACGTCGTGCCTTAAATATGGCAGCTGATCAATCCTAAATCAACAACTATGTAAAACTGAATTTCAGACAAAATCTTTAGCTTGAATTTTGAAAGTGTGCTCCAAGCCAATACAAATATGTACATGTTGGTATGCAAGCATTGTCGCCTGAGCATTAACATTTCCCATACACCAAAAACTACTCCATACGACTGATAAACTTGTTAGCTGCGGCACATACTGGTAAGACCAGCCCATTTGGCCAGACGATGAAGAACAAAATTACCAAAGGAATGAAATTACCGAATTAATTGACTCAAATACTTTCCATACAGTTAGCAACGTTCTGACTCTTGGCAAACAAACTGGATCTCATTATCAAACGCTGAAATCATTTCTTTAGAGAATTATCAAACACTGAAATCATTTCTTTAGAGCCAGATGGCTGTGAACTCACACACCAATGCCCTTCTGGCTCGCAACAGACACATTTTCTCTCATGTTCTTATTATACAGCATGGAGGCACTCGGGCACAAGTCCTCACCAACAGCATGTGGTCACTTCCCATGTACAAGGTACTTGTATGAAATGTTTTGCCCACTCAGAATAGAGGAAATTAATACAAATAAAATAAAAGAAACATAATATAAAAGAAACATAATATATGAACCACTATGATATAATTTTGGGGAGGTCAGCTGATATCATAGTATCACCTTACTACAGGCCAGTCACATAATAATCATGGTCATGTATAGCATTCACGATAGGCCTCACCCATTTTTAAGGTTCTTCATATGATACGAAACTCACACTACAGGTGGATCCTGGTTCTGTTTAGAACGAGTATATTCCCTAAAAACAATACTCCATCTCGTTTTGCTAAACGATACTTTGTTCCACGTTCCTTATATATTCATTATACAATATCATTTGGACTAGAAAATTCACTTAAAGCCTGTCTACACTAGTTTATCAAAGAGGGTTTAGACCTCCCTGCAAGGTCACTGGCAGGTGGTTATCTCATCTAATCTGCTCTCAATTAACATAAGAAAAAGGGGATCATGGGGGACCAACGGTCACCGATTAAACATTTGTTGGTATATATAGAAGTCGCAAGTAGCTATAAGTAGTGCAGTGGGGCTTTAAAGCTATATACTTGTACATGTTTATGATCTCAAGCTAGACGGTCTTTGTACAGATATAAGTTGAACGTTGCTCGTCTGAATAGAGGGCAAGGCTATGAGTCAATCGAATCACATCAAGCCAGCGGAGAAGACTTCCTGAGACTTGGCAAAACTTCAAACTCGGCATGAAATACAAACAAGACTGGTACAAGATAAAAAAGATTGGATCAAAAGAGAGAGAGAGAGAGAGAGAAAGTCTAGAGAGTAGGGGGTATAGGCGTACCAACGAAGCAACTCACAAGATGTTTGCATATATTATATACACATGTACACTACAGCAAGTTGTATTATGATAACCACATTGAAAATTTTCTTCTAAAATAGCATGCTCAAAATTTCTCCAAAAAAGCAGATCAATGGAGCAACGTAAAAAGAGTAAAAATGTTGCACACATGCAGGATGGTATTATATCATGTCATCAATATTAAATTATTCCGCTGAAAAATAAAATTCTCGTGCAGAAAAAATTCTTTAAATAAACATCAGCCTAAGTGAAGCAGAACAACACATAATCATATTTGATTGAGGATCAATCATGCCCAGTACACTACTATAATGCTCACAGTAGTGCTCACGGCCTAAATATTATCAGTTGTCATGACGATATCTTGTATGAATGATCATTTAGTAAGGAGCTCCATGTAGTATTTACATTTTGTACTAAAATCATTATTGCTGTATTAAGCATTGATTGGATACTGCTAGAATGACTCTATATTACACTTTAAAATTCTTTTCAAGCTGCCGGTATTGAACATATTTCATATACATACCCAGTATATGTCAAATAAAGGCCTAACCGCGGTACTAATCATTTTTAAAATCACTTCGCATAATTAAAATAATAATAATAGTAATATGTATGTTTACCCAGGGTTGCCTCATCAGTATTCATACTGTTCTCCCTGAGGGCTCTGCAATCATATCAGTATTCATACTCTGTCAGGCATTCCTTTATAATAGTCTGCTAAAACCTATAAAAGCTTTTGATTCAATTACCTCACAACAGCAAATAAACCATTCAATTAAGATTATACTTTCCCATAAGTTTTCAAAAAATATTTGAAGAAAAAAAAAATTGTCATCATAGTGGCCAAAAAGATAAATACTACTACTGGATTTCATACTCACTTGAGGCAAAGTACAGCATTAACACTTCATTCACTCCACATCCTTAAACATCATTTCTTCAGAAACAGACAAAGTCCACTTGAAACCATAACACATCATTTCTCAATCAAATCAAATTCACAGGACAATACTAATTACATACAACAATGAAAATGTCTTCACTTGCCACTAGATGCCAACCATTAATTCCTTGACCACAACTCGAGAGTCACTTCTACATATACATCTATTAAATAGCGCATTCATACCGACATCATAAAACTTGAAACAGCTCATTGAAAGTGTACCACTATCACTTCAGAGGCAATTAACTACTTAGCATTATGCAATCAAAGACTGCATGTTGTAAAGTACTCCATATTCTGACTTGTAATGTGCCCTTAGTATAGAGGGTCAGAATCTTTTGAAAATGCAATAACCGGTTAAACAAGCAAGCTCACTTGGGGGGGGGGGCAGGGGGGGCCAGGGGGAGAGTCCAAATGCATATATTCTGATACATTCATCAGGAACAAACTTGAAATTTGTTGAAAAAATATTAAATGTTCAAAAAAATGTTACATGCCAAGTTTCGCCAGCGCAATGTCTGGGAATATATTAATATTTCCCCTTCTTGGCTTCACTAATGCCCTAAGTACATAGAAGAATAAGAATATAATCAGTGAGGACATATATATTACTGGATAATGTTATTTCTTGGGGAGTTTCGCTTTCACTGCTCCACTTATATCAGGAATCTAATTGTGGGTCATAAAAAGTTGAATATGACACTTACATTTGATCTTGAGCTCTGGTATTGGCATCGTATGTAGAGAGAACATGGCTATAATTCATTCTGGGTTGTTTATCCTGCAGTAGATTGATTGTTTGAACCAGTAAAAAATAAAAAACTAGATGGAATTTGACTGCGCGCAGTCGAAAATGATGCCTCCGTCATAGAGCAATTTTACAAACCGAAACGGAAGAAATTTTTCAAATTCAAGTTCAATGTTATCCATTAACATGTTCTCAGAATATCGTGATTACAAGCAATTTCTCATATACATATATGACCCTTTGATCTTTGACCTCATGACCCTAAAATCTACTCAGTTCATTGGCTCTGCAAGATTTCCTGAGTTAAATAGTAATCCATCTGTCAGTTCTAATGAGAATGCGTCCACAAGCTATTTTTGCATACATAATGAGCCCATGACCTTTGATCTTACGAACCATTCATTGGCTCTGCAAGATACATAAATGATCTAAGTTTGGCAGGAATCCATCAATCTGTTCTAATGATAATACGATCACAAGCTATTTTTGCATACATAATGAGCCGCATGACCTTGACCTTTACCTCATGACCCCAAAATCTAATCAGTTCATCAGCTCTGCAAGTAACATACATGACCTAAGTTTGGCAGGAATCCATCAATCGGTTCTTGAGATAAGGCAATCACGAGCTGTTTTTGCATACACAATGTGCGCTGTGACCTTTGACCTCGTGACCCCAAAATCTAATCAGTTCATTGGCTTTGCAAGATACATACATGACCAAAGTTTGGCAGGAATCCATCAATCGGTTCTTCAGATAACGCGATCACAAGCTGTTTTTGCATACATAATGAGCCCTGTGACCTTTGACCTTTGACCTCGTGACCCCAAAATCTAATCAGTTCATCAGCTCTGCAAGATACATACATGACCAAAGTTTGGCAGGAATCCATCAATCGGTTGTTCAGATAACGCGATCACAAGCTGTTTTTGCATACATAATGAGCCCTGTGACCTTTGACCTTTGACCTCGTGACCCAAAATGTAATCAGATTGTTTTCCTATAGTGATACACACTATCACTAAGTTTGAAGTTTAAATCTCCAGTGGTTCTTGAGATATCATGATAACAATCTCAATGTATGGAATTTCATAAGTTGACCTCTGTGACCCTTGACCTTTGACATACATGCTCCAAAATCTAATCAGATCGTCTTCCTATGGTGATACATACTATCCTTAAGTTTGAAGTTTAAATCTCAAATGGTTCTTGAGATATCGCGCTAACAAACTCAATACAAGGAATTTCATAAGTTGACCTCTGTGACCTGTGACCTTTGACCTACGTACTCCAAAATCTAATCAGATCGTCTTCCTATGGTGATAAATACTATTCCCGAGTCTTAAGTTTAAATCTTAAATGGTTCTTGAGATATTGTGATAACGGTCAAACGGGACGGACGGACAACCCAAAAACATGATGCCTCCGGCACCACCTTCGGTGGCGGAGGCATAACAACCTCCCAAAAGCTCACTGAAATCATCTTCAATAAAAACCACAACTCCCATTTGCACATAGGGACCAGTGTTCATTACTATCCCCCTATACATTTTCTTCCAAAATCCTTTGGCACATATCATTCATTTGCAATCTTGAACATTTAGTGTAAGTTTTGTTGGATTCTGTGAGAATTTATTTTCTATCATTACCAGAACTCAAGCTTATATCAGCAGCTTGTGTCTGGACTAGAGAAAATATGTACGAAACTTGCATTTTAAAGAAAAATCCTATAAAGGATCATCGCATTGAAATTTGTTTAACTTGAATTTATTTCTGTCATTAGTCATTTATTCAATATCATAGAGAACAAAATAAAAACATTTTTTACAGTTTGCATCCGCCTTTAGACAATGGCGCTCATTTGACATTTGTCTAACCTCAATTTTGGCTTCACTTTCCATAAGGATTCAAGATGGCTTTACTTTTTGTCAGAGTTGATTATTGGATCTCACGCAGACTTGGATGTAAAAATAAAATCGGGGGTTCTACCATTTGCCGTCCACCTTATCTAGGATTTCATTGACATTTGTTTAACCTAAATTTTGGCTTTAATTTCTGTCATGAGTCAACAGAGATGCTGACAGCATGGTGCCAACTCTTTCTTTGAGCCTTTGAGGTCAGGGAACTCAACTGCAACATTAGTAGTTCCATACTGACAAGTTGCTTTCAATATTCAAGAAGAAGAAGAATCGTCGCATTGAGGTCTTGCCAACATTGTGAACATCCTCGCAAGACGCTCATGTTGAATTTAAAGGACGTCTCCCAGAAAGGTTGGAAACCTCTTAACATCATACATCCCGTAGGAAGGGGGCGGGGGTTCTTAGGAGGGGAGGGGGCTCTGACTGGTGGAATTATCCCCCACTTTCTAAAAAAATAATTTGCTTGTTCTTGAATAGCAATTGGACCTTTTAAAAATTTAAAACAATCAGGAACCCTGTATTTTTGGTTTGGTTTCTGTAAAGTGTTGGCACACACACATTACAAATATGATGCAACCCTCCCCTTCAGTAGTCCAGCAATGCCCTTTTTAAGTGTCCCTGCCAAAAATTTGTGAAATACAATAGTAAGTACGCCCATTTCGTTTCAAGACCCCATGCCAAAATCTTGTTTCTGAGAGGCCTACTATATTCAGAGTTGACCTTAATATCAAGGGACTGTTTGAATTTCTGATGGAGGTCCATGTGATAAAGATTTCAATTGTTAAAAAATCATATTTTGATAAACTGACAACTTAGCAAAGTTTCCACATTTATCTGTTCTGAAAAGAGCGGTAACACCAAGTGCATGAACAATCTTCTTGAAAACTTCGCACATCAATTACCTTTGCTTATATATCCTGAAATCGTTCCAGATTGAAATCCCAATCCAAATTTTCATTAATAGATTCAGCCCTCTTTAAAGTGAAGAAAGACAAATAGCACCAAGAACGCAGCCCTTTAGCAAGATGGATATAGAACAATTTTCCCTTGCTACTAGCTGGCCCACTGATCCAGAAAATACCTCCATTTCTAAATGAGCACATCCCCAAAGGAAATCTACACACATGTACGATGCATGTCGCATTAATCATTGGTATGTGCCTCCCTGCTTCTACGTTTACTTCAAATAATAATGATCGAGTCTGTGGTAGAACGACAAAGTGGAATACTGAACAAGCATTTACTAGTCTCGAAGCCCAAGAACAAGATGACACAGACTTTCAAGCCTCAGGGCAATGCCAATGCCTTATTGCATTGGCTATGAATATCATGATCAGATTATGTTATGTCTGACATCTTACGCAAGATTCACGAGGCTATTAAAATTGCTTTTTTTTTCAGTCCTTGCAATCATGCTCAATCAGTTTTTTTGTTTTTGTAAATGTGTGTGGAATCAAAATTAAATTGTATCCATAGTATTATAAAGAGAGTATCAATTTTGTAAAATGGTACAAATTGCAAATGATTAAATACATGAATAACACATCAGAAATCTGAGAAGTCATGGGAAATTGTATGGATAAAAGAAAAGGGGACAATATACCAGCTCTGGAAAATGTTTGGCTTTTGAAAATATTTGGCTATGGTGGTTCGAAGAGAACAGAACAAGAAAAGACACTGGGAGATACTGGTTGACAAATTACAACTGGATATAACACAACACCATAACAGGTCACAGAAATTGCTCTTTGCATCAATTCACCCACAATCTGTTAGATATTGTTTGAAGCACATGACAGATTCAGAAAAGAATGAGTTTTTTAAAAAGTATCCTCATATCCTGTAATTACAAGTGCAATGTACAGCTGTACACTGCTTTGTGTCTGTAAATATAAACCATGGAGATACAAGGACCACAAATTGTATCTCCATGAGGATGAGCCATTTACAATGTACATGTAGGTGAGATTGGTTGAAGTCAAACTCTTGCTGAATATTTCTTGATATTTTCGTGATATTTTCTTGATCACAAAAGTTTATGGCTTCTGACAAGACATCTGCTGATAGTCAGAAAGGCATTAACTCTGTATTAAATGACATAAGATTATGCCCTTCTGGCACACAGGTGATGATTTCATCTTTTGACCCCCAAATCTAATAAAGCCCATCGCTACATGATCTCCCAAATTGTAGATGACTTGAGCATATTTCATAGGAGTAAGCAAAAGCTGTCTGCAAATGTACCTGAAATAGATAGCTGATAAAAATACCATCTCAGACACTACCTTGACACTCTGTCTGACACTAAATAACAACTTTGGTATATCTTCTGTTGGGAGCCAGAAGGATATTGACTATGTGTTAATGTTTACCACTCTAATGCCCTTCTGATTATCAGCAGATGATATTGTCCGTTCGGAGCCAGAAGGGTGTTAACTCATATACTTTTTACAGAGAGATAAAACCTTATGGCTCGAAACTGAAAAGAAAAGTGTATGATTTTAACTGAGTTCTTGTATTGAATTTTTCAGCGAAACCGTCTTAAAGATACTATGTCCCTTTTGCAGCCAACATCAAATTCTGTAGAACTTTGCAGGAATTATGAATATGTAATGTATGTCCTATCTGTGAAATTTAAACATCAGCAGTTTCCTAATATCCTAATATTCAAATTATGCACGAAAACCTGTTTACTTGCTAGACTTTACTGTCAGACACTATTGAGTGACTGACTGGCTTTTTTTTCTTCTTTGGTAATAACATACATACAATGAGCTGTAAAGGGTACATGAGCATTTGTCTACATCAATAACCCACTTCTTGTAATGGCCAAATTAAACTGATTGAATCTTTGTGCAGCACAAAACATAGGACCATTCGGTACAATTGTCTGAAAATCAGACTATTACTTACTGACTTGGTAGCCCTTAAGTCGATTTGACAACTAATAGTAGTTATTTTCCCACTTAAAGACTTTTTCAAGCCCCCTTTTTTTAGGGAAGTTCTAAATTACATGTATTATTGTTTATGAAACAGTAAAAATAATTACAAAAAGTTATCATGGAGCTGGGTGGATCTTTTAATGCACAAGATTAATGACACAAACACTAGGGACTTCTTAAAGTGCAAATGGTGCCAGTGAACTTCTACATGACACTACTTTAAAGAGACGTGTGTGTACACAAGCACTCCACCTTGCATTTGGTTGAAAGCTTTTCTCTGGTTCGCAACCCATTTTCCACTCTAACAGATCATCAACAGCTCCATTAAATATATAAATAAAAGATTTTCACCCCCAAAATAGCACTGAATCTGTAATGTCATGATTTAAGTACAGAGTTCAAATGAAAGTACAAAATCTAGATCAATGCGAATAAAAAAAGGGCTGACTTAAATTCGGGAAAATGCCTCTTTAGACGCACCAAGATGTAGGTTACATACAGCAGACTATTATATGGGCAATTATAATGGGCATTTGATTTTAGCTTCATAAAAATCCATATTACAGCAATCGTACTATATTTTAAATGTAATTTGTATTTTCTTTTTAATTCACTGTGTCATGCGTAACAAATTCTTCAGTAGGAGGCATCGTACAAAAGATATTTCAAATGTCCAGCATATGATATTTCAACGCTTTTTGAAACAGTGTAGAAGCTTTGGCTACCTGTAGGTGTGAATACTTTCAAGGCAAACCTCAATCAAGTGGCCTCATTTAACACTAGGATGGTCATCTGACTTGTAGATTTACCACATATCATCAATAATGTAATACGATTCCTCCCATTCCTTCATTAACTCTTTACATGCCACATAAAATGATCTCCCTGTGTTACATTGTATTCATCATGAGATAGATATACCAAAGACTTCACGATTATGTTTCCAGCGCAAGATTAATTGGTGTGAATGGCGTGAAAAGGGTTGTCATGGACTCATGGTGGTTATGAAGACCGGAAAAGGGTAACTTTGCAAAGCTATTATATTGCACAAAGCATGTATGCATATAACAAGTGACCGTTCAGAGAGGCAAAGAAAGCACTGGGAGTGTTAAACCACCTTCTCAAACTTGATACAAGTGTGAAATGATTAAAGTTAATGGCGTTTGCCACAGTGATGAATGCCCACTTAGATGTGAAACCACAGCTAATATATTTTCAAGTTGATTCTCCTGTTAGCCTAGCACAAGGGGTGCTTGGGATTGTGAGGGGTGAATGACCCCTGCTCGTGAACTTGAGTGAAAGGCATGGGCAGGTACCCTTTTTGGTAAGCCATCCATGTGTTGATCATCTATACATATGCACTTGCTTTAAAACTGAATAATCATTATCATTCTTGGACCATGCAGTCCATGTAAATTATTGTAATTGTATTATCACCAGTACAATCACCATCACTAAACAACCATCTGCATCATCATCTCCATCATCATCACCATGTTCATCTTCTTCATCATCATCTTCATCACCATCAACATCACCATCACATGACTATCTTAATTCATCATTATCATCATCATCGTAATCGTCTTCATCGTCGTCATCATGAAAAACTGCTGCATGAACAAATAACTTGCACCTATTGCAATGAGTACACATACATGTAGGTGGGAATATCTTGGATTTGGATTTCTCTGCTAATCATTTGGTTACTAAATAATATTTCTCTCTCCAAAACAAATATAAAACAAATAGCATTTTACGTTTGACTTTCAGTGAAAATTATCCACATTCCATCATCACCAGAGCTCTCAAGAGGAGCTCGCCTTGAGCCTAATCTCATAGGATAAAGTGGCATGTCTAGATCTGATCTGATCTTACCTCCAGTTCGGCTCGCACGATATCAAAGGATCCCCACGATGCAACGAATGACCGCTCCTTGGGAAGCACCCGGATGTTGTTGCCTTTGTCACCAAGCTGGAGCACCATATCCATAATTTCCTGTCGAAAGGAAGAAAAAACGTAAGAGAAGAAAGGGTCAATGAAGAGAAAGCTGAGGAGATATTAAACTTCCCCCTTCAGACTACCCAAATTCATACAGTTATACGATATGTTATGTAATGAAGTTTACGAAGAGTACGACGCAAGTTTGAGCGTTGTTTCAAACGCTAACACAATAAAAGAATTGGGGCCACCTTCACATCTGAATGTTGTATCATAAAAAGACGTTATAAATGTGTAGGGATGGTTGCTAGCCCACGCTGACCATTGAGCAGCGCTAGCTGTTAAGTCCACTGACCCTCTTTACACCTTCATGTATATTCTTTGCACAATATTTCTTTACACCAGTCAGTTTAACTCTCAGTTTGTCTATAATGCCTATTTCGTCTACCATCCATAACTGGTCTTATAATCATTTGATGATTATTATCATTTATGATTAAATGATTATTAGACCAAATGGATAGTAGACACAATAGGCAATAGATCATGTGGATAGTAGACGGGCTGGATGTAGACCATTTGGAAATAGACCAATTGGGTAGTAGACGAACTGGTTGTAGACCAAATTACAATAAACCCTCTACACCACTGCTATAAGATGATTCTTTATACATGTACAGTACAGCATTTCTTTGCCAGTTTAATAAATTTTCTCTAGTCTGAATGAGCTAATAATTCAGGTTTATGGTGATTATCAAAATGCAAAATGAAGCGAGAATTTGGCAATGATACTCCCTCGTAGCCTTCATAATCATAGATCTCATTCATTGCAAATCTATGATATTGGATGGGGTGCAAGAGTTCATTTCAGCAATCGCAGTTCACACAAAATAATGACTAGGATTGCATCTAGCAAATTGTTAAATCTTATACTTGGCAGAACCTCGATCTCCTGCTCTATTAAAGCATGGAGGTCCCTACTCTTACACTGGGTTTTCTTTTGCACTCGTCAAAAGCCAGCAACCAAGAATGGATTTTGTGTCTTTAAACAGCAGAAATTAAAGTATTTCCACTCGACTTTACGCTGAAGATGTATCACAAGTAGTACAGCATTATCAAAAAACTCATTAATTACCACAGATTCTACAAGGAATTCTTGCAACCCCCCCTCCCCCACCCCTGGAAGAATATAGAAGAAGGTACCAGTATAAAAACTGGTGATTTTGTTAACCAAATATAAAAACTAGTAAACTTGTCAAGCAAATATCATCATCGTTGATTTTGTGAACCAAATATCATAATTGTTTATTTTGTTAACCAAATATCATAAATGGTAATTATGTGAACCAAATAACATAATTGGTGAATTGGGGAACCAAATTTTAAACAAATAACTGCCTTGATGTAAAAGCACATACAACAAAAATTGGTAGTTCAGAAAGATGTATATATGGGACTATATACGCGATATCTATCCAGTTCGGATAGATATGATAATTTACCAAATATATCCATTAGTAGGCGGTTTCCTGGCAAAATTTGTATCATCACGTATTAGTCAAAACATATTCTTTCACATGATTGGTAATTATAGAGCTTCCATTTCATTTTTTGAGAAAACTGGTCTATACCTTTAAACTCCAGTTGTTGGTATTCTTATCATATTTAGAAACTAAATCAGGAAGACAGCTTTGTTTAGCTTTCCTATCTAATACAATTTCCATTTCTTTGAAAACCGGATCGCAGGAGGATTGATCGTGTACTGTGCGGTGGGTTTATAAGAAGCCTCCAGACAGTAGAATTTATGAGAGACATCTTGTGATCCTTGATCTCCACGCTTTTTCAGGGGCAAGGAATTACCCAAAGACGATGAAATGTATAAGAGGATTGAATGTAAATAGGCATACAGGGACTTCATTCAACTCCCAAGACATTATATTTGAAGGGTCATAACATTCCAATTCGTAACGAATGACGTGAATGGATAGTAACATGAAGTTTAAGTTTAAGGAATTACATGTATATTTGGGGCAACTTCATATAGGAGTTGAATTTATTCCAAATTAGAGTGGAAGAATCTACTCCAATATCGTGGTTTGAAATGCTCTTTGGAGAGTGGAAACCATCATCATGAGCCTGGATTTTCACTCCAAAATGTTTTAATTCCAAATGTGACTCTTAAAAGAGTGGATTTTCACTACTAAAAGAGTACATTTCCAATCCTGTATATTCAGAGAGCATATGATCAATTGATACAGGAAGTTAGGAACATTGTTTGAGACAAAACCTGATCTGGAATTTTTAATTGAAAATAAAAACCGAACCAATCATCTCTTTTCTTTTCTTTTTGTTTTTTTGTTCATTTTTTATTCTCTCTTTTTTTGTGTGTGTGTTTGTTTTTACAGCTCTTTGGTATGAAAATCAACCAAGAAAAGAACTTCACCTAGCAATCTATGAGTGAACATGTAACAAATAAGAATATCTAAAGACAAGCCTTTTATTAACCGGGCGCCGGGCGATTTTTACCCAACGGTCCCTGACTTTTGGCGCCCGGTAAGACGGGGAAAATGAGTACCGGGCGCCGGTCATTTTTTATTTCTGGCGCCCGGTCTGGGAGAATTAACATTTTTTGTTTCATAAACTTCCACATGTCTAGCACTAAATGTTCACAAATGTGACAAAAACTTACTTGATACAAGTTAAACTTGGACTGAATGAACCCTAACAAATCATTATATAATGAGAATCCTAATTAAAATCGACCAGAAACAATTGCAGCACGAATACGAGCGGCCGCTATCTCCTAATCCTAGCGGAGAACGGAGCACACAATACAGGGGATGTACATCACTCAAAGACGAGCGCATTTCCCCAACCCAGGCCATGACATCAGTGCTGTACTGCAGTACACACACAGTGTCAGTACAAGAAAGTCTCGATGTAACTTCCAAAAATCCATCCCAAAAGCCAAATTTTGCTGTCAAAAATGCGGAATCAGAGCCATATTGCCAAAGCTTACAGGGGTTTAGCCCAGTTTTAAGAAACAGTTTCATCAAACTAGCGCTAAAAATCAAGAAATCAGCGATTTTGTTACCAGTTTTTTTGCCTATCGCATGCCCTTCGAATGTAATGGTATCTTCAAAAAGGCAAATGAAAAACAAAACACCGGATCTGCTGATGCATTGACTTTATGTACAAAGTTGATTGCAACTCCAGACTTGCCTAGATTCAGCGGCCCTCGTACTCATTGACTAAAAATCGGTGATGTTTTAAATAATGGACTTTTCTGATAAAATAGGTAAATATATTTACAAATCTTTTTTTTTAAATTTTCTTATTATTATTATTATTTTTTTTATTTTTAATTTTTATTTAAAAGATTTTTTTAAGTGACAGGTCGGCCGTTCTCAATGATTGAATGTGTTTTTATTCAAAGAAACATGAATGCAATAGCATTTTATAGGGAAAATAACAAAAACATAAAACAGGCAAAATCTTTTTTTTCACCTAAAATATGCTCTTTCAAGCTGAATAATAAGTTTTTTGAAAGTGACAGGTTGGCAGCTCTGCATTGTCATTATAGATGGTTTTTCTTAAATATTTTTTTATAGAAATAATTTAATTCCCCCCTTCCTAACATTTTTCAATTTTTTGACATTTAACGGCATAAAAATAGTATTAAACATGAAAATCAGTATTGATTTTATTATTTACGATATAAATCTACGTATCTACCTATTCTACTTTGCTATTGTTGCACCTCAACATTGCATAACCGAAACTTAAAACACATCGCCAAATTGCTCATACCCCCCCGCCCAAAGGCGCCCTCCGTGACCCTTGCGTCCGAGCGCCGCCAACGTAACCTCTTCCTCTTATCACGAGTTCCCTAGGATACACCTTGGTAAAGGCGCTGGGGATGGAGGGAGGGAAAATAGGTAGATACGTAGATTTATATCGTAAATAATAAAATCAATACTGATTTTCATGATTTACATCAATAAATCAACGTATCTACCTATTCTACTTTGCTAAAGACCAGCACAGATTAATGCCGGGTGGTAAAAACCAAGCAAACTTATCAATTCAATGAGAAATAGACGACGAAGCCGCCTTCAGAGAAGCGACCACAAAGGCTCGTTCGCCCGCGGGCACATCTTTGAGGTAAAAAGCAGAAAAAGAACTTGGAGACTTCCAAAAAGCTGCTTTACAGATATCTTGAACTGAAACTCCGATGAAAAGAGCCCAAGACGTACTGACACTGTGAGTATCATGGGCACGAGGAGCCCTGCCAGGCGTCAAGGCCTCAGGGCCCGCAGCCTTGATAGCCAAGACTAACCACCTGGAGATCGTATCCCGAGATGCCGCCGAAAGTGGCTCTCGAGAAACCAGAAAGAGCTGATCCGACTTGCGAAAAGGCTTCGTCTTGTAAAGATACCATTTGAGGGCGCGAACGGGACACCACAGTCCGTCCCTGAAGACCGAAGAAAAATCCGACAAGGGATGAAGCACCACTTCCACTGAACCCGACGTGTCAGACTGATTCTAAGCAATAAAAGAAGCCTTGGGAATCAAACGAACCCCACGTCCTTCCCAGCGGATATGCCCAGGGGCAGCTGAAAGGGTATGAAATGAGCTCCTACGCTGACCAGAAGTGATTACCATGAGAAAAACCGTCTTGACCGTAGTAAGCAGAAGCGTCGCAGAACACAGCGGTTCGAAGGGAGTGCCAAAACCTTGGATAAACTCCACACTGGTGTCAGAGGTCTGAAGAAGGGCCTCTTAAGGAAGAAAGACTTCAAAAGAGCCGCTAGCTGAGGAGCAGAAGAAACCGAAGATAGCAGACCGATAGCCACAAATCGTTGACAGAGCTCTCCCCTTGTCATACAAAGAGATCAGAAAGTCAGCAATAGAAGGTAAAGACGCCTCTCTAGGGGCGACGCCCACCTCCTCACACCAAGTGTGAAAAGCATCCAACCAGGAGTTGTAAACCGTCCTGGTCGACTCTCGTCTACTCTGGACTAGAAATTGTACAGCACGTTCGGAGAAACCTGACGAACGAGCCCTCTTCCCGATAACCGCCAAGCGGTCAGACGGAGGATTTCCGGCCGCTGGTGTAGAATACCTGACAGAGGTTGCGACACCAGATCCGGATGACACGGCAACGACCACGGAGCCCCCACCAGGAGGGTCAGGAGGTCCTGAAACCACGACCTCGCCGGCCACCAAGGAGCTATGAGAATCATCATCGCTTGATCTTCCCTGATCTTCCAGAGCACATGGGGAAACAACGCGAACGGGGGAAAGGCGTAAGCCCTCCATCCCTCCACGGGATCGCAAAAGCGTCCAGAGCAAAAGCTCCTGGTTCCCAGACTCTCGAGAATATCGAGGAAAACGATGGTTGAGCGAAGTTGCGAAGAGATCGATGTCGAGAACACCGAACACTCTCCCCAGTTGCCTGAAGACAGTCGGAGGCAGAGTCCACTCTGAGGGAAGGCACTTGCCTCTGGAGAGAAAGTCCGCTAAGATATTCTCTTCGCCCGGGATATGTGATGCAATCGGGAACACCCTCGCCCCCTTGCACCACGCCCAGAGTTGAGAGGCCAACTCGTTCAGAGCCACAGAATGAGTGCCTCCCTGTCTGTTGATGTACGCCATCACCGATACGTTGTCCGTAAGAAACAGAACCGAACGACCCACCAGACGAGCACGGAAGTGACGAAGCGAAGCAAACACTCCCATGAGTTCCAACACATCGATGTGGAGCAGAAAGTCCAGATGACTCCAGTCTCCTGAAATCATTGACCCCTGGCAATGACCTCCCCAAACCAACAGCGACGCGTCCGTGGTGACGGTCACAGAAGGGAGAGGAACTCGGCAGCGTTTGCCCTGAAGGAAGAAGGAACGACGAAGCCAAGGACCTAGAAGACCCTTGACTCCGGACAACAGGGAGATCCACGACAATAAAAGAACTCACGCTCGGCTGATAAAACTCCAACAGAAAGAGTTGGAAGGGACTCATCAATAGTCGACAATCTGGAAGCATGCCGACTAGACTGGAGAGAAACCCTAGCCACTGAAGCCAACACTCGGCTTTCACCCGACGTGCACATCTCAGAGACCGAGCAGTCCTGACTATCGTCTCGACCCTGTCGGGCCTGGGACGAGCCAGCTGATGACGAATGTCCAGCTGAGCACCTAGGTAAGACGGCGTGCGAGCCGGAACGAATCCTGATTTCTCCCAAAATATGAGAAATCCGAGATCTTGAGTCGTGCTGATCAGAATCTGCATATGATCCAACAGCATGACTGACGCCACGACTCTCGTGAAAATCCGAGGAGCAGGGCGCAAACCGAACAGGAGCGCTCTGTAACGGTAGAATTTGCCCAGGAAGGCAAAAACCCCACAAGATCCCGCGACCGCGGATGTATCGGCACATGAAAATAAGCGTCGCGAAGATCCAAAGAAACCGCGACGTCTGCGGGATTCAATGAAGAAAGGATGGTTGCCAGACGATCCATTCGGAAATGAACCTTTCCCAAATGAAGGTTAAACCGCTTGATGTTGAGAATCATTCTTAAAGAACCCGAGCACTTGGGAATTACGAACACCGGCGACAAACAAAGACACGGGTGATCGTCTACTTCCTCTATTGCCCCCTTCTCTAACAGAGACACGAAATCGGAGGAAATGTGACTCTGAAAAAGAGGGGACATGATCGGAGAGCGGCTCCGGAGGACGCCATTCGGAAGAGGTTCCACCAAATCTATGAAGAACCCTTCTCGTACCACCGACAGAACAAATGCGTCGCTGGTGATCTTCTCCCACGCCGGGAGAAATCTCCGGAGCCGCCCGCCGACCTAAGACCCAAGCACTCGGGGGAAGCCATCATCTAGAGAATGACTTCCCACCACCACGAAAGGGAGTCCGGGAAGATAGAAGAATCACGGTAAGAAGAAACTCGAGACGAAGGACGACCACGATCCTGGTATTCCTCCTCGGCCGGGTACCAGTCCTGAGGGCGGCCCTTAGACTGGCCGACGTTCTTACGAAAAGAACCCGAAATCTTCAAACTTTTCTTACGAGGTCTGGAGGAAGGAACCGGTTCTTGGACATCGCGAAAAGCAACGGACAGGTCTCGAGCCTGCTTCTCACCATCAATCTCGGCTTGCAGTAGAGTAGTGAAACTATCTCCACAAAGGCGGGGGCTGGCCACTGGAATCTGCGGAAGCAGTCCTGGAATTTGATGCGGTCGAATGCCCAAAAAAGTGAGCACAGCCTCCCGACGATACTTCTCGATGGAATGCGAAGTCACCGCAAGCCGTGAGAAAAGATCAAACAACAAATTGTCACTTTTATCAAAAGGACCACGAGTCCCAAACTTCTTCCCCAAACGACTGGCCACCGCCACAAGTTTGGGAGAAACCCGTTTAGGACACAAATACAAATCCGCATCCTGAGGAACGAAAGCGTACTTGTCCACCTGCCGCTTAAGAAATCCCGTCGATGACGACAAGTCTTCTGCGGCATTCACAAATTCTTCTTTGTGTAGATCAGGAAGAAACAGTCCCTGAAACGCTGAAGAGTCCGATTTAGAAGACAGGAAGCCCCGCCGATAACTCCGGGACGACACAAGAATCGGGCACATATTTGTGAAACAAGGCTAACGATTCCGCGCCAGAGACACAAACGGAAGTAGACGCATCATCCCCCGCAACTGAACCAGACGACTGAGCGATGGAACCAGTGTCCCAACGATCAACCGAGCCCCCCCTATCTTGACCAGATAAACAGGGACGATCCCCGCCTCTCGGAGCGCCCAACGAAGCGTGAGGCGGAGAAGCAAAAAAGAGAGGACCCCGGCTGAATACGACAACTCGAAACCCGCACCGGCGACTGCTCAGGCGAGATCGATGCATCTTCGGAAAACTCCGAAAATAAATCAACCGCGATCGGATCCGAAAGTGAAGTAGGACGAACCGGAGGAGCCGACTCGGGCACCGAAGATCGAAAAGCGTCAGCAAAAGCCCGCATCCAATCCGAAAATTCCGGCGGGGGTGGAGGCACCGACGGAGGGAGAGTAGCCACCAAAGGCGGACCCCGAGGAGCCGCAAACGATGCCATAAAATCAGAGCGCGGATTCTTCGAAGGATAAACAAAATCCGAGGAAGAACCGGCCACCGCGTCCCGGGAACCCCGCCTCTTACGAGACGTAGCGGTAACGGAAAAGGCCGAAGAAACGGGACGGTTATCCGATAAAGGCCCGACGGTAGGAGCTCCTTGCAAACCGAATCGGGAAAACGGAACACGCACCGACGGAGAGGCGCGGTTAGTTGAAGCCCCAGGATCCGACTCGGATGCACGAGTATCCGGACCGAAATCCGGAACCGGCAAATCCGACAAAGGGACAGAAGAACCGAACGGTGACCGGTTCAAGTCCGGATCCACAGAAGCAACCCGAATATCCGTCGATGGATTTGTGCACCGACCAAACAAAAGAACCGACGGAACAATTGTTGGCGGTGCAGAACTAAGGCCCGTTCCACCCAGGGTAAGAACCTCTGGGTTTCCGGGAACCGTATTGAGGGGCGACGTATCGCCTTGCTCAACCATTCTCCTGGGCTTCCCTTGCCCGCATAAACGTCCACTGACGTTCGCATCCCCGGGGTTTGCGGTGTCACCACCGCTCCCGAGGGGCGTAACTAACGAAGACTTATTACTAGAATCCTTCGTCTTCGTACCCGTCAATGGATTTGTGCACCGACCAAACAAAAGAACCGACGGAACAATTGTTGGCGGTGCAGAACTAAGGCCCGTTCCACCCAGGGTAAGAACCTCTGGGTTTCCGGGAACCGTATTGAGGGGCGACGTATCGCCTTGCTCAACCATTCTCCTGGGCTTCCCTTGCCCGCATAAACGTCCACTGACGTTCGCATCCCCGGGGTTTGCGGTGTCACCACCGCTCCCGAGGGGCGTAACTAACAGAGACTTATTAATAGAATCCTTCGTCTTCTTTCTCGCGACAGAACTTGATTTCTTCTTCGTGAAACCTGCTAAGAGAAAATAAGAACTGCGAGACATATTATAACCTGCGGGAAAGAAAATTAAACAAAGGGTACGAGCAATTATCAACAAGAATTAAATAAACTACCAGTGACTAAAACACCCCACCGACTACCCCCGCACGCACCCGAGGCCTCGGAGGAGTGAGGACAGGCAAACGCGAAAGCGGAAACGTAACAGTAGTCGGCAAGAAAACGTTCTAGAATACTGATAAATAAATAAATTCACGGAGTGAAACTACTCTCTAACGAACAGGAAATCGTAGAGAATATTATAAAAGGCCAAAATGCGAACCAAAAAGTGACTAAAGAGGAAAAACTCTTCAACTTTTGGGAGCGATTTTTAGTGTAACTTATCCGTTCGGATGCGAAGAGATAAGAGGAAGAGGTTACGTTGGCGGCGCTCGGACGCAAGGGTCACGGAGGGCGCCTTTGGGCGGGGGGGTATGAGCAATTTGGCGATGTGTTTTAAGTTTCGGTTATGCAATGTTGAGGTGCAACAATAGCAAAGTAGAATAGGTAGATACGTTGATTTATTGATGTAAATCATGAACTACACCAACTACAAATGACAGATTTATCCAAGGTATGAGTGATTTAATATTAGAGTGCTCAACATTTAAACTAGAAATTAAACTACCGTATGTATAAATAAAAGGTAACGATTAACAAATAATTAAAAAGAATACGGTACATATTTTCATCAATTTTGGAAACGGCTCCTGGTCCTGGAAAACGGCTCCCGGTTCTCTAAAAAAATTAAGGACCGGGAGCCGCTTTTTCAGATATTTGGCTCCCGGTCTGCTTTGACTTAATAAAAGGCTTGTCTAAAGAATAACATAAAACCCTACACACGTAAGCCAATCCCATCCATGTACAAAGCACTGTATGTATTAAGCCAAGTCGAGTTTGGATTTTGTCACCATGCGTGCACGTACACACAAGTACTTCAATTAGTCTATTCTTTAGATTATAAATTGCTTTAACCTTCCTTTTAATCAAGAGTACGGTATTTACAACTTGCAATTTATCTGTACAAAAACCCCAACTAATTACACTCTGGGCGTAATACTTTCTAATAACTGGTCTCCTTTAGTAAACAAAAGAGACTACCGCAAAAAAAACACACAGTATTTATTTTTAAAAGCCATTCTATTGGTTATTGTACCTGTTCATGTGTGTTTATGGTAAATATTTGTATTCTTGTCAATTAGCTCAAATCTGCAGATATATCTTGTGCAAATACAATGGCTGTCAGATGGCTGTATGCTGAGCGACATGTGCAGTGACGTGTATAGAGAAATTTGTGTTACAGATGGAGAAGGAAAAAAAGAAATTTATAGGAAAAGACTACATTTGTAAATGAATAAATAAATCCATGAAATTAATAAATTAAGAATACCGGTAAAGATAGAAGGGAGATAAGAAATAATAATAATGCCCTACTCTATAAGCATCCTCTACAATCATTCAAAAGGTATTAATAATTATTAAATGAAACATAGAAATATTGAACCTATAACATTTTCCTTATAATTACCTTAGTACAAAACATAATTCTCAATTTAATTTGAACAAGCACAATTGCTCAGCAACGCAGAATAATTTTAACAGATAGAAGGGGGGAAATAAATACTAATAATGCCCTACTCTATAAGCATCCTCTACAATCATTCAAAAGGTATTTATAATTATTCGATAAAACACAAAAAATATTGAACCCAAAACATTTTCTTTTTAATTTGAACAAATAATAATTCTCAATTTTAAATTGAACGACAAGCATAATCGCTCAGCAACGCAGATTTTGACAGAAAGAAGGGAGATAAGAAATACTAATAATGACCTTCTCTATAAACATCCTCTACAATCATTCAAAAGGTATTTATAATTATTAGATAAAACATAACAAATATTAATCCTAAAACATTTTGCTTATATTATAATTAGTACCAATTTTAATTCTCAATTTTAATTTGAACAACAAGCGAAATTGCTCAGCAACATAGAATAATTTTGACAGATAAAAGGGGGATAAGAAATACTCATAATGTCCTACTCTATAAACATCGTCTACAATCATTCAGAAGGTATTTATAATTATTAGATGAAACATAGAAAATATTGAACCTAAAACATTTTCCTTAGATTTTGAACAAATAATAATTCTCAATTTAATTTGAACGACAAGCACAATTGCTCAGCAATGCAGAATAATTTTGACAGATAGAAAAGAGATAAGATATACTAATAATGCCATGTACTCTATAAACATCTTCTACAATCATTCAAAAGGTATTTATAATTATTATATGAAACATAGAAATTATTAAACCTAAAACATTTTCTTTTTAATTAGAACAAAAAATAATTCTCAATTTTAAATTGAAGGACAAGCACAATTGCTCAGCAACACAGAATAATTTCAACAGATAGAAGGGGGGGAAATAAGTACTAATAATGCTCTACTCTATAAACATCCTCTACAATCATTCAAAAGGTGTTTATAATTATTAGATAAAACGTAACAAATATTTTAAACCTAAACATTTTCCCTATAATGTAATTAGTACCAATAATAATTCTCAATTTTAATTTGAACGACAAGCACAAATGCTCAGCAACGCATAACAATTTCGACAGATAAATTAACACTTGCGGTTCAATTATTTCAGCGCCTTGCTGGCCACTCCCAAAAGATTAACGAAATAGCCTACGATTCTTTGTTGGTCCTCGGCTCCCGAATAACGAATTAATCCCAAACGTTAATGAACGAGCTGGAACTGAAATGAAGTGAAACAGTTGATGCAAGCGCTCAATTTGACATGTACTCCTGTGATAAATGGAGTGGCTTAAATTAACTGCACCATTGACGATGATTAACACAGCACCGGTCTGTCTTAATCAACTGTACAATTTCCACTGTATAGGTCTGCATGTGTGTACGAGTTTAGATGCTGAACAAGAAATATGTATACATGCAATTTTATTAAAAATGTGGTATTCTCATCAGAAAGCACACATTTTCAAAATTGTGTCAAACTATTTGTATAAAATCTGACCATGTGATAAAAAATGATTGAACCTGTGTCAAATTTGGTTTATTTCATGATGAAAAATTTAAATTTCTGATAATGCACCACATCCCTATTTCAATTGTTTTAATCATCTACCAGTAGGTTAAACAAAATTTGTTTTGAGTTGACTTTGAAAATTATTTTTTAAATTATTTTCAAAAGATAAATTTAACCACATATTTCTTTGGTTTCCTTCAGAAGAAACTAAAGGACCAAAAAAAATTAAAAGAAATATACACTCAACATGAATCGAAAACTTGATGTCTACATGTACTATTGATCATAAAGAAAAAACGTAAAGTATAGATGAATTCATTTTTACAAATACAGTTGCTATGACTGTAACATTTGTTCCTCCGTTACGATACAATGCCATTTGCGGAAATCAATCAAATAAAGAAATGTCTTTGACAATAATCATATTGAGTACATTCTCATGATGTATCTGCTACTCCAGATCAGAAATAGATATTCCTCACAGGGATGCTGGAATAAGGAGGATGATGATGATGATGATATTTCATTCCCTGCATCTTGGAATCACATTAAGACTTAATGCACTTTGGAAGATATTGGATTGATGAAGATCCCTTCAAAGGTTGTATTGCATTGAAGCGAGAAAATAAAGGATAATATATCCAAACTTCCCAACGAGAAGAACATGTCCATGTAGATGTATGTGCGTATTTTATATGCTTAAAATTCAAAGAATGAACATTTCTGTGTTTTTTTAGGCATAACTTTAGCCTTTTATCTCTCAAAGGGCAATCCAACCCTTGTAATAAGTTCATTCTTATGAAAGTTGAAAAATCAGATAAACAGAATGGTGAAAGTTTTAAATAAATCAGACGAATAATAAGGAAGTATGAGTGTTTGAAATATGAGATCACTAAGTCTATGTGAATCTCAAATTGGCAGTTTGGTCAGTGGATTGTGACGTAGTCGCAGATAACTCTCCTGTTTGTCCTGTATAAAAATATCATTAATTTAATTTTAATTTCATTTATAACACATACAAATTCATAAAAATATTGTTTGGTATTCCCATTCAAACTTTCACAAGTCTATTTCTCTGATTTCTCTGCTTTCCTCTAGAGTAGTTTGCTATCACGGTTGGTTTCCCTTTAACAAGAATATAACATTTCAAAGTCATCGAGAGTGCACATGCAGTGAAAACACATTTTGGAATAGGTCCAAACTGGTGTTTTATTTTGTGTTACATACGTGCAACTGCATAGACTAGTTAATTAATGAGTGTACAACTGTGAAGTGACACCAAATATGTCATTTCACATGATAATTAGGCATGTCCATGTTCTCATAGTCTAGATATAAACATAAACACAAGTATCAAGAAAAAAAAAAGCACTTATGATTGTCCCATGTTCTCAAATATGTAATTACCAACATACGATGGACAAAAGTAAAAAAATATGGGATAACCTCATGATCTAATGTCATTTATAGCTCGAATATCTATTCTTCAAACCTAACACTATCATTTTAGATCTTAAATTTTGAATCACAAGGTGTTTATTGTTGTATTTGAGGAGGCGCGATAGCTCAGTTGGTAAGGCAGTGGTCTTGTAATCCGGTGACCCGAGTTTGAAACCAAGTCAATGCGCTAGTGCCCTTTGGTTAGGCATTAATCCTCATTACCAGGTCCCTCGGAGAGGACCTAAAGCCTTCAGCCGTCTGGTTGCTTACTAACAAGCATTTATGCTTTCTCAGCAGTCAGGTAAAATAACCACCACCACCACCAAGATTTCAATAAGCAAGAAAGATAATAAGGACATCATTACTACTTTTCTCAATATGCTTTACCTTTATCTCTCCTTCCCTCCATCACAGTGCATATGGACATACATTATGATATACACTATAGAAGTATGGTACAGGTATAATATACATGTGTGTACCTTTAAATCCTTTAAATTGAATCACTGAGTCGATTCTTTGATTTCGTTTCCACTCTATATGCCTAGAATTGTAGCATTAACTCTGATGGATTCTCCATAGACTGCACTTCTCAACTTTGACTTTGGTCCCTATACCCTCTAATTTGATGCAGCTCATGCAAGAACAGGTGCAGTTTTTAAGGTCATGTGCTTTTTTTCCTTCTACATCTTCACATGTAGACTATATATACTACGACCACACTGACTACGACTGATGGAACCCATGGAAATCCATGGACAGTTAGATACATAATTGAGTTTGAAAAATCATCAATACCAATATTGCATGCTCCAGCGATTAAGTAGAACAAAATATACATGTATGAGCCGACAAATTCAGAATTTCTGAGGGATGTACCCGTAATATTTGGAATATAGGGGTCTGCTCACTATTCATAAGGAACGCTATTTATAAAAGACCGCTTTTCATTTAGTCCTGCGTTATGGATAGTGGTCCTCATGAATAGTGGTCCTTATGAATAGCGGTCCTTATGATTAGCGAGCTTGATCCCAATGGCACATGGGGAATTCCGAATTTGGAGATGAATACCGCGGTACATGTTATACAGAACAAGGCAATAATGCATGCAATAATTGTTAAGTAAAATTGAGGCTGTTTGCAATCTCACGCCTTGCTCCTTTGGAGTATATAGGCCTTCTCGGTTACATTCAGGTTGCCTTCGCTACAGATGTGCAAAAGCTAGACAATGCAAACAATGAATACGCGCAGGGAAGAGAGGCGCGCAACCCAATTTACTTTTAAACGGATATAAAGCGCAAAAATGTTTGTTACATTGCTGGGTCGTGCACATATTTATAAACAAAATGTTGAGTGTCACGTGACACCGTTTCAGTCAATAGGATACTCGCTAACAAATTTCCTAAATACATAAGAAATACGATACACTTGCATTTTATTTCCCTGTTTATATTATCCACAAATAAATTGTCCAGGAAATGGAGAGATCATTAATGTTCTTTGTTGATAAGTGTTGTCTGTATGTTTATTAAAGTGTAGTGTGTATATGACAGTAGGGTTTTGTGTTTTTATTATGGTATGAAAGTGATCCATACCAAATTTCATGATACATATTTGGCAATAAAACTTGGCAAATGGGATGTGATGACTTTAAAGCCCCTCTAAAGTGTTGGGAGGCCCAAATTTGTCTAAAATTTGATAGCAAAATTTCATTTAAATTGTATCATAGTGTGAAAGAGGATGTTGAGACACACTTCTGCAAAGATTTCTCCCGAAAAATGTGTTTGAAGACAAATATTGATATAAAAATACATAATTTGGGTTTTATTGTACGCAGAAAACTTAAATTTTGTATTCTTTCAACAATATTTGTCTTAAACACATTTGTTTTGAAAATCCTTGCAAAAATGTGTCAAAATAGATATCCTCTTTCACATTATGATACAATTGAAGTGAAATTTTGCAAACCAAATTTTTGCGGCTCACAACACTTTAGAGGAGGGGCTTTAAATTTTAAACACCATCAAGTCTACATTTCAAGACATTTCCTGAATTACTCACATCTCTGACGCTGTCTGCTCGGTAATCAACATGAATGACGTAATGGAAATATGGACGGTAGACCGATCGCAGTAACTGATCCTAAGCAGAAAAGAGAAAAGAAAAAATAGGGATGAAACAAATTATGAACAATTATCAATATTGTAGAATTGCCATTACATATTGCATTACTTCCCATATCAATTTCACCATTTGATGTTGGAGAGTTTATGTGACATCTTATTGTGTTAATATCTTTTAAATTTCAGCAAGAGGAATGACTATACAATTTGGGAATCCATAATACCAAAACATTTTTTTTTAAATATTTTTTTCAAGCCTTTTGGGAAAATTCCCCCATGCTGTCATACATGTATGATGTATGAGAATTAAGAATTATTCCATTACTATTTTACCCTGACAAAAGTGAGATTTTCTTTTGGTATTCAGAATTCATATACACTATAAAAAGGGTGAATAAACTCTCTTTGAACCGAGACTTAAAACTATCAAGTATGATTGTCGTTTTTCTGTGACACATGCGTTCCATACTTTATTTTTAACAAGTATTCACAAGTTTATTGCATGTCTAGACAACACATCTAGTGCATATTAAACAATGCAATATTTCCTGATGCACTTTTTGTTTCAAAATAAATTTTCATTTCACAAACTCAATATTAGCTACAACTCTGCACTCCATTGATGCCATAACAGATATTTATCAATCATATCAAGAACAAAACACAAATATAAAAAATCTTTTTAAAAAATCAGCTTCAAATTATAATCTCAAATTCAGAATTACAGCTTTCCATCAAAATTAGATCAATCCACCTTGACTCATTCACGGCCATTGCACTTTATATGTCCAAGTATTCTTCTCTTGTTTACTTTCTTGGTTTCACTCAAAAGTCTAAATAAGAGGGTTTTGTTGGATGTCAAAGTGGACAGATTGCCCATTGAGTTTGTAGGGACTTCGTCCTGTCAAAAGGCACCCTGGATTCTGGACTGTAACCCCTTTCACACTACACGTAGCTGCATTTACACTGCAAGCAACCATCCGTCATCGTTTTTTTTCTCATATGCCAGTGTTTTTTCTATAGCTGCAAAGAAACTACCAGCAAACCTTACGGAAAACCAAAATCGAAAAATCTCGGTTCTACAATGCACTTAATTTGCTGGTGGGAGACAACTGCCAGGACTTTCAAAAATAATCAAGCTTAGGCAATTTCATTAGCCTTGACAATCGCGTAATAAAATGTGCAAGCATTACAATGACGTATTAGGTAATTAGGGCATGATTTCTATGGGTTATTTAATAGGGTATCGAAAGTGCCCTAAAAATATGTTTTTGAAAATCTGTGCACTCATGGTAAAACTTTGAGTGTAAATGAATGAGTGGCAAGATGCAATATTTGGGAGGGGAGATAAATTATACAATGCACACTTACAAGTACACAAACTAGCTGATTACCAAAATGTGAGAGGTACCCCCAGTTATGTGAAGTGCACTGTGCTTATAATTAGTGTCACTTAATTTGTCAAAAGATTAAAATGTTTAAAGCCTTGTGACTGATTAACGGACCTTTATTTAGAGTTTCTTCCAAAATTATCAATTGCAACCTTTCAAGGAACATTCGTAGACAATTAAGTCTGTTTCCTAAAGTTCTAAAGTCTACAACTCTATAATAGCTAGGTCCCGGGAATGACGCAGTAGACACATAAAGATAATCTCAATCCACTTAGCAGTTGCATCAAATGCGTACACCGTCTGCTAGCGCATCATTAAAACGAAAGAGCTGAGACAACTAGCATATACTTGCACACGATCGATCGACACTAATAGTGTTCATGTCTACTGAAACAATTAAGCATGGCAAAAAATTCTGCGAATCTGCGGGATCTTACGCAAGACAAGTGCAAGATATTGTCTGGCCACGATTGCCCAGGAAACCTCATATTGTAAAAGGAGATGATTATCTCGATAAAAATAAGTACCGTATGTGAAAACGTCGCTAGTGAGAAAGAGAGCTTCACAATTGTCTGCATCTGACCCTAGTACAATATATCGATTTCCCTCTACTTATCTTGATAGAGCTGTGCAGTCAAAGCTTCAGACAGTCTGTGAGATTGTTTTCTGATATTTGTTTTCTCTTTCTCCAAGTTTTCAGCTTCTTTCCAATGTGATATCGACATGAACTGCATTTGTACATGTCTGCAAATACATCATGCCTCTTCCCTCTTCATACTCTTAAATTTCTTTTGCATCCTTGGTTTTTTTAATCAATTTACAGTTATATACAGCTACTATCAAACTTCTACAATTAAATTAAAATTAAAAGTGGCTAAATCATGCATACATGTATATGTACATCCATGGCAGGACTTCTCACAGTCCTGACCGTGTTCTGCATCCGGTCTGCCTGAGACCCTTTGCTTTTTCTTTTCTTTCTTTTAAATCTGTAATAATTCCCCTTAGATCAAGACCTAGAACAAGTCTCATTTACTTTAGTATACAAGTATCATTACTGTCAATTTTAGGAGTAAATGGCCGGAACATTTGCATTGGTGTCTATGTCTTGTAATCACTCCATTTTGTGCCAATGTTTTAAGCAGCTTATTAAGGAAAATAGTGTCACTTTTTAAACTCATATACCCTACATACCCAGAACTTTAGCTTTAATGGAAAGAAACATCTAAAAGCAAAACATCATATTTTGTGAGTTCAAAAGAAACTTTCTCTTCATTTTCATAACATCTTCACTAGATTTTATTGTACATTTGTCTGCTAATTTCATCTAAGAAGAAAAAAATGTATTCATATGTATATTCATATATTATACAACACCTACGTGGATCCTTGTCATTTGATTGGACGATTGTTGGTCACATGATATTCAATAGATGATATATTGCACGGTCGTGCATTTTTGGTTATATGCGCCGTGCATTTTTGGTTATATGCAGACTGCGTACCTCTCTGCCGCACGTGCGCGTATCCCTGCGTGTATCTGACGCGAAGGCAATCTGCATGTAATCGAGAAGGCTTGACTCGAACTTTAATTTATCTTTATAAGGAGTAAAACATAATTTGTTGATTAACGTTCTATTAGGTCTTCTTCGATGTTGTATAAAACAAATAATGAATGTTTTTCATTCGTTTTAATAGTGCAAATATGTTCATTCGTTGAAAGATTAACGTTAATTCTATTCAACTCGGCTGATGCCTCGTTGAATAGAATGTTAATCTTTCAACTCATGAACATATTCGCACTATTGAACTCATAACCATTCATTATTTGTATACTAACAATTCGCATTGATTTTGAGTGGTACATACATATATATACATGTATGTTCCATTTGTCCCTTTAAACAAGGAGCTCATTCTAATGGTAGGGCCAAGGGTACGTAAATTCCTTCGTAAAGAGAATATTTTTTAGTTGAAATCTATACAGGTGGTTGCTAAAAAAAAAAGGTTTCACCATACATATGTACAATGTCATTACCGGTACCTGACATCGTCTGCATGAGACACAATTATAACCATGACTCCAAATCACCTTTTACCTTTCCAAAAAGCTAATTTCAGGGCTATTATCACGATTAAAGTTTATGGTCATGCCCAGTGAATGCAATCCCATTTAATTATGATGTCAATGAGCCATGGACAACCACACGCACTGGCACACTGTTGTATATATCTCATTTATTTTCTTTTTCCGGAAAGATTAATTGAGCATATATTGTCATCTATCTCAGATAGCGCTAACTTTTTAATTGGTGAGGTTCATGCGACAGTCTGTTAATTAACGTTAAGTTTAGGTCATGATCTTAAACCTCAAAGTTACATTACAAAGCTTGTAGTTAGGGCAGGGACCATGAGGACACACTCATTATTAAAGTTTACTCAAAGTTTTCAACCATGAGCATTTTAAGGTTAGCACAATAACTACAAACTGTGAGGGGTCCCCACTTGAAGTAATGTGCCATGCGAACGCAATTAACTTTGAGGTTATGCCAGCTTGTAGTTTAAAGGACTGACGTAATGCATGGCTAGTAGTTGTAAACCTTGAATATTCGTTGTCCTGTGTGAACCCTCATCGTTGTCAGTGAATCGGGGTATATATAACTTTGAGGCTCACAAACCAAAAGTTAAAAACTATGAGGTCCCTGTGTGAACATAGCTAATGACAAAGATATAACAAATGGAATGTAATCAAGTACAACCACACAATCTACTTCTCATACATGTACCAGGTACATGACTGATAAAGACAAATAAAGCTCTGAGTCAAATGTCACTGAGCTTAAGTTCACTGCCAATTAGATAAAAATACATTGTCCATTTAGTTTCATCTCTAGATGATAGATTAAAATTTATGACGAGTTACGTTACAAGCAATTGCCAAAAGGGAAAGATGTAAATAAGAGGTTTATTTATCATCTTACATAAACGATTTCCTGCTTGACCTTGTGTAAATACATCTTTTAACATTTTCTTCTTGCAATCAATCACTCAGGTTGACTATTCAACTACAGTGTACATTCTATTCACACATTTCATTTGAGAATGTTTAAAAGCACACAATGTATCGCAAAAAAGGGCAATATCTCTGTGTAAGGCTTAATAACTTTAATGCCCTTCTGGCTCAAAATAGAGGAAATCACAAGCTTCTTGCTTGTAACTTTGATGTGAGTTTCATAACATTTCAGAGTCATAACATTTCAGAGTCAGAAATTTCAGAATGATTTTGAGAGATGGAATGCTGGGGTTAATCAATGTCACGACCTTCAAATCCGATGTACAGTTCAGGTGAGTCCCCCCCCCCCCCCCCCCCCCCCAGACCACCTCTCTCTCTCTCTCTCTCAAAGAAAATGGGATTTAAGATTCAACAGGTCTTCTGGGTATCGTTTCACAACACCATCATAAGAACAAGTTTGCCGACATCCCATACATCAGATGCATGCAGACACATTAATTTTCATACTTACCCGGTCATTCTTCTTTGACATAATTTGATAAACAGCACTACATTCCAACGTTTTAAAGATTTTTTAATATTTGTATTTCATAAGTAGATTAATATAATAAGCTAACAAGATGTTAGAAATACTTTAGATCCATGATTGTGTGTGCATAATAATGTTCTGAATTCCCTAAATTGGCTTTTTTTGTTTGTTTTACTACGAGCATATCCAACACGGCAGTGCTCATTTGATTTCATACAACCATTCCGGATTTGGTCGAGAATTGGCGAAATCCAAAATATAAACAGGACCACAAGATATTATTCTTACATTGTGAATCTTACCATTATTTACTTTAAAGTATGAATTGCCATTTTGAAATATTCAGTAAAGATTGCAATCTCTTTCTTCCCCTATAAAGTGCTTGATGAAACACATAAATTCTATCAAAACAATTCAAGATTTAGTTTTTGTTTTCATTTTTGTTGACTTCAACATCTATTAAGCAACACTTGATGTCCAAAACTGCTACAATTTTCTACAAATTTAAATCAATAGAGAGAATAAAATATGACACCCTACATGTATATTTGGTTTCGCATTTGCCTGCCATCCCACGACGACAACAACACTGTGTACTAATTTTTTTATGGAAGCCCCCCAAAATACTTAAAAACAATGACAAGTACCTTTAATCCATAGATCTGGGTTATATAGCTTGCAACTCCTCTCGATAGCAGAATATTAGATCAGACTCGGAGCCTGAATTAGTGTGGAAGCTTCCTGAATCTAATATGGTTTAAATCCTATAGAATGATCCATCGATGAGGTGGAAAGCGTCGTTCGTTCGTGTGAAATATCTGCATACATCGATGCTTCCTATAGGGGCACTTAATTACCCCATGTGCACATCAAATGATAGTTATTTTTGTAAAGGGCAATTTTTTGCATGGTGCGCTATATAACATATAATTTTAATCCAATATTTCATCCAATAATGAAAATTCTCCTGATATGACCATTGGCAAATGATTCTAGCCTAATCTAATATGGTTTAAAGCCAATAGAATGATTCATTAAAAAAACAGGCATGGAGAGCGTCGTTCGTTCATGTGAATTATCTGTGCATCCAACGATGCTTCCTACATGCATAGGGGCACTTAATTTCTTCATGTGCACATCAAATGGTGGTAAATTTTGTAAAGGGCAATTCTTTACTGTGCATGGGTCCTCTTAAAACATATAACTTTAATCCATTTATTTCATCCAATAATGAAAAATTCTCTTGATTTGATAATTGGCAAATGATTCTAGCCTAATCTAATATGGTTTAAAGCCAATAGTATGATCCATTAATAAAATATAGCGTGGGGCGCATCGTTCATGTGATGTATCCGCATGCGGGTTGCGCTTCCTATTCCCCAGCTAGGGGCAAGGAAGGGCGGTACATCATTCACATGAAAAGCTAGCCGATTATACTAGGCAAGTGTAGTTCATATGTTAATAGTTTATAAGCATAAATTCAACAGGGTATGAAATATCTAAATAAAACATATCATTTAGGCCTTGCCTTGTCTTGTAACCATTTGGCAAGCTCGGTGTTAAGTTGATCTTGACATTGTGAATTATGTTTGAAGTATAATTTCAACTGCATATATGTTAGGCTCTCTATTGAAGCTACAAACAATGTGAAGCTTTATATAGGTTTACCAGAAAACGATAATTGACCTTGAATTTCATTGGTGCTATTAATTATTGAAGCTACATTAGCGTTGCTATAGGCTATGCCTGTTCATCAATCGTAGGTGTCTAATTGAGTGGTTATACATTATCCTTGTCAATTCAAATTAAATAAGTGGGAAACTTCTAAAGTTACATTCGACAGGACAATAATAGTGTGAAGCTGATATGTGCAACTGCCTATTATAATTAAAGCCATTGCGATTTTGTTCAAAGTGTCAGAACAGATTAAAGGGTTCGTTTAAAAATGTTAAATCTGAGATGCAAGGCCCTACGTGTTATCAGTGTCTGTGATATGGTGCTATATTGAAGCCCTAAAAAAATTGCGCTTCAAAATGATCAAAAGGTGCCTCAAAGAAATAAAAACCTTTGAGTGACCAGTTTTACCATACTCGTTTCCCTCAATAGACTGTAGTCTTATGAAAACCGTTTGGCAAATGCAAAATTTGATTTCGATTTTCAATCATAAATATCTTGATAATCAGACAGGCAAAAGTCATGGGGCTCCTGACTGACCTAAAGGTTTATAATTATCATTGCAGCATGAGCTAAATCAAGGATTTTTTTAAAGGATCCAAGACAAAGTTAACGGTTGACTCATTAATTTGAGACTAATTAATATTCAGAACATGAATTCATACTACTAGTATGTTTTTACAATAAATTTCATACATACAGTTTCAGCGAGCGAGAGCAGATTTTTCTAAAACCATATTATCATTCAGATTTGTATACCGGTACATAATCTTTGGTTTACAGACATGTAGAACTACTATTTATATAGACCCTTGAAAAATTCAAAGACAAACCTTAGAACCAACATGGCCATACTGGGTGATCATTGCAGCTACTAGTACATCGATAAGAAACACAAACATGGCCTCTTTGATGAAATATAAATAACTGAAGAGCATAGGGAGAATCCTATTTGTCTTTATAGAGTGGGTGATGATTTATTCAAAGGATTTGTCTAGGACCCGCCAGTTTCTATTATACCAGTGCAATCAAGAGTATACTTGTCACCAAACTGAAGCGAGATGTAGGCCAGTTCTCAGCTGGAAATGCTTGTAAATGAAACTTTTATAGCAAGTTCAGATGTATGATAATTCCCATTCATTTCACTAAAGATATGGTATCTAGCTGTGTCCACTGTTTTTACTATTTAAATATCATATTAGTGGACATTTCAAATCATTGAGGACACTGAGCTTTGATCAGCTTTCCTGCTGATTTGTTCCACAAGTGGACCATCTGAAAAAACTTTGTAGGCACAACCCCATGTCCCTCATAAATCAAACTAAAAACTTAAAGCCCAAGTCCACTCCCAAAATAACTTCCTTTTAATCGAACCAGAAAAATCAGACAAACCAATCAAAAAAAGTTTGAGCAAAATCGGATAACTAATAAGAAAGTTATGAATTTTTAATGACATGAAAAACTTTGAAAATCACTACACACCCATGAGTCTGTGACGTATGGTCCTCACTACCCACTAATTATTTTCTTTGTATTGATAATATAAATTTCCTATTTTCACCCTAAGAATATTATTTCTTCACATATAAAGCATAAGCAAGTTAGATTGATAGTAATATGTTTTTGTGTGGATGCACAAATAAAGAGTAATTTATGTCCAGTTGGATCATGAAAAATTGAATTTTGATACACTATTTATATAAAATCAATAATTATGAAATACAATATTCCGAAAATAGTATCAATTCTTCAAAATTCATGAAAGTTTTTGCGAAATGTCATGCAATATGATACAAATCATATAACCTGGGCAAAGGCATGGGGAAATCAAGTTTTTGGGGATAAAAGGGGAAATTGATGGGATAAAGCTATATAAAGCAATTGATAAGTTGTGAGGACATGACGTCACAAACTGATAACCATCTTGGCAATTTGTGTTATGATTCTCATTGTTCCATAGTTTTACATACTTTTTCAAAAATTCATAACATTCTTATTAGTTATCCGATTTTGCTCAAACTTTTTTGATTGGTTTTTCTGATTTTTCTGCTTTTATTGAAAGTAATTTATTTTTGGAGTGGACTTGCCCTTTAAGTACACTTAGGCCTGGACGTATAATTAAACTGGGACTCGTTTCACAATGCATTTATTCAATGACAAATGACAAAAATCAGTGACAAATCTGCTGATAACCAATCAGAAGCAAGGATTTCACTAGTTTATAACAAAAATATCATTTGTCACAAGTTTTGTGAAATGAGGCCCTGGTCCTTGTTTGGCTAGTATACTGAAGGCTTGTTTCAAGACACTATTTCGATTTATTCTGGTTTCGAACTGGAGTCTGTGCTTGAGAACTAAGTGGACAACAGTCTGAGTCTTTAGGATGGTCTTACAAGTAGTCTTCATCCTAACTTTGTTGGCTGCTCGCGAGAAGGCCATATAACAGCTACATGTATGTATTGTCAACAGCAAATGTGGTCTTCCTGCGGGTATCTAACGATTAAATGAGCTTGCACAGGACTTTCTTATGAGCCTTTCAGGAAAGAACCGTCTCAGTCCTGATACAGGACTCTACTACAAACCCTCCGGAATCCTAGTAATGCAGGACCTTGTTACAAGCCCTTTGGGAAGTTTAGATCTTGGTCTATCACCCTCTTTGCAGTGATAGAGGAGCCTATTACAAACCCTGACCTTTGCAGAAGCCCCTTTTATCTTCCTGTACAACGCCACTCCCAATTTCCACTTTTGATGTCTTCATCTCGAACGGCCTACACACTCTGATGGGGTGTCAACTTTTTCTCTTCCTTAGAAAATGAAACCCAGCAACTGGAGGTTCTCAAAAAGGGGCAAATATTCCTCAAACATGTTGTCTTGTTTGGCAAGGCATAATGAGGATGTGCTTTGAACACTTTCACACGTACTACAGACAAATCCATCTAAGTGAAACCTATACATAAAGACCGCCCAAAGGAGACAAGAAATGCGGTCCTTATAAGTACAGGTTTCTCCTAATAGTATTGGTTTCAATGAGAACCGATTTTCAAGGGAAACCAAAAAAACAGTCTTTATAGAGAGGTGGTGTTTCTACACAGGTGGTCGCTACAGCAGGTTCACCAGTGAAATATAAATAGTGGCCGTAGGTTATACAATACACTTTATTTGCTGGTGGGAGACAACAGAGGTAGCCACTAAAGACAGGTGGCCTTTACCTTGTAGAAATAATTCCAATGGCAGTTTATCATACAACTAAATTTGGATGTCCGTGCGACAGGCTGGCAGAGTGACAGACAGTGCATGAAATCTATTATTTACAATAAAACGGTGGACGTGTCGATCTTTTTTTTTTTTTTTTTTTTTTTTTTATGTGTTTTATTGGTTTTCAAGATACAAATCAACACATGAATCAAAGAAATCAATTTGAAAAAAAAAAAAAAAAAAAAAAAAAAAAAAAAAAAAAAAAAAAAAAAAAAAGCAGCAATACAAAAATGTTAACATAGAATTGTCGCCAGAAGAATAAGACAAAATGATTTTCATTCATAAAAAAAGACATGTTAGGTGTTTTCCGCGTTACTTATATAACAAACATGGTACATAGTACATTGTACAGGGTATTTTTTTTTTTAAAGCATGTTAAAAGCAAAAATACAATTTGCAAAGGAGCTCAAAGGTAACATATTCAAATGTTAAATCTCCATTTCCGAAAATGAATAGGGAGTTTGTTATTTTTTTTGGCAATACAATACTCGAGTTCTTTATTGGCCGTAATATAGCATTTATAACCTTCGAAGTTTGGTGGTTTGCTTTGGAATTTGCATATATAAATATAATATTTAAGTAAAAGAAACAAATATGTAAGGAACCTATCAGATTCGCAACCGAACATTTTTTCAAATGTTGAGACATTTAGAGGTTTATTAGTTTTCTGAGTAATAGCTTTAACAGTTTCATCCCAAATAGGCTTAACATTAGGACATTCAACAAAAATGTGACTATATGTCTCAGGGTCAGTATTACAAAATGAACAATTGGGGGAGACCTTCCTTTTAATTTTATACAAAAACTCATTCAAACCTATAGCTCTATGAAATAACTTAAAGTAGAAAGAGCGAATACGAGTACTTATAGTGCATTTAAAGTTATTCACATGAGTCTTTTCCCAATCAACTTCGTCAGGTTCTTGGAGGTCATTCCAAAATAAGATTTGACGTTCTGGAGAACATGACTCTAGCATTGTACTGTATGCATATTTTGGAATTTTTAGAGTTTTCAAGAGCTTAGTTTTAACGTCATCAAATATTTTGTCAGGGGTTAAGTCAGAAATGACTAGCAAGTCATTTGGTATATTTCTCAATAAAAAATTGTATTTCCGCCTGTCTTTTTTACCAATATCATAATCCAGAATAAGCTCTTCAAAAAGTTTATTACCTGGGTGGGGAGGGTTGAGTAAATCACTGATATAGACAATTCCTTTGTCCAACCAATCTTCATATAAAAAATAATGTTTTGATTTTGAACAGATATTTCTGTTAAACCAAATACACTGACAAGAGCCAATTGCGGAAAAGACTGTACCGAACTCAGTTTTAGCAAAATTTTCTCTAAATATATACCATGTTTGAAGGGATTCAGCTAATTGACATGAACCTAATTTGTTTAATATACTTTGAGGAGCATATGCTTTCCATAGTATATCCTCTCTGCTACTGAAATTATTTAAAATAGACATTTCAATGGACTTCCACACGCTTTGATAGTTATCATCAAGAAGCATTTTGACCCATGACATTTTTTGAGCAATAGAGAATGTGTATGGATCTATCATTTTTAAACCACCCAAAGAGTAATCATTACACATGAGCCTTCTTTTGACCCTATCACTGCCACCATTCCATATAAATTTATACAGTATTGTATTTAACTGTCTAAAAAATTTCTTAGGTATTTTAATACACAACACAGAAAAAAAATAAAGAACTTGTGGCAGCAATAGGGTCTTTACGACACAGATCTTCCCGACCAGAGATAAATTTCTTGCGCGCCAACAATTTAGGGTGTTTTCAATGGATTTGAGTTTTATCTTATGGTTAAGGTCATATAAATGATCTGTGGTCAAAGAAAAGTGAATGCCTAAAGTCTTAAAAGTAAATTTATTCCACTTCAGACCTTTCTCACAAAATGGATACCTTTGACAACCCTTCAAAGAACCAATCCATATTGCCTCTGATTTTGAAATATTAAGTTTACAGCCAGAGCTCTCAGAAAAAAACCCAATAGTGTCGAATAATGATTTAAAAGAGTTATCTGAGCCATCAATAAAGCACGTAGAATCATCTGCTAACAAAGAAATTTTCAGTTCATTTTCTGCAACTGGGATACCTTGAATATTAGGATTTTGTCGAATAGCAAGAGCCATAGATTCAATAACTAACAAAAATAAATATGGGGATATGGGACACCCTTGGAAAATACCTCTTTCCATATTAAGTGGTCTGGTCAAATTACCATAGTTAGATACATAACTTTTCCTACCGGAGTAAAATACTTTTATCCAATCAATGAATTCATTACTGAAATTGAATTTTCTTAGTACACAACATAGGAAATCATGGGAAACACTATCAAAAGCTTTTTGAATATCAAGGAGAAGGATTGCACCAGGAATTTGTTCTGATTCTGTATATTCAATTATATCAATAATTAATCTCACATTGTTTCCAATATTCCTTCCTTTTAAAAAACCAGATTGGTCTGGATGAATCAAATCTGAAAGGATTTTTTTTACACGGTTTGCTAAAGTTTTGGCTAAAATTTTGTAATCTACTGTTAACAGGGATATAGGTCTGAAATTTTTTAAGTAGGAGGCATCCCTGTCTTTTTTTGGAATCAAGGTAATAACTCCGTTTCTTTGTGAGCTAGACATTAGTCCATTCTGTAAGGAGAAATTAAATGAGTCTATAAGCATATCAGAAATATCTTTCCAAAACACAATATAAAATTCTACAGGTAATCCATCCAAACCTGGTGACTTGTTATGTTTCATTGAAGCAATTGTATCAAATAATTCCTTTTTAGAGATGGGTTTATCAAGAAGAACCTTATCATCTTCATTTAATTGAGGGAATTCAATAGAGTCTAAAAAGTCCTCCATTTCATTATCTGAATTATTGTCACCACAGTGTTTTGTGTAAAGGGTTTGATAAAATGAATTAATTTCCTCCAGTATAGCGTGTTGATTAACAATAATATCATCATCTTCATTCTTTAATTTGAAAATACTTTTCTTCTCTCCAGTTCTTTTTTCTAAATTACAAAAATATTTGGAGCTTTTTTCTCCTTCTTCAGCCCATCGAAGTCGTGAGCGAATAATTAAACCTTTGGTTTCCACATCTAAAATATCATTTAAAGCCTGGGTTAAAAAATCCTTTTCATTAATAAGCTCATTGTTATTTAAATCAGCACTTAATTTTTTCTCTATATCTTCTATTTCCGCCAAAAGGTATTTTTTTGCAAAATCCTTTTCCTTCTTTTTACGTGTACAATATTCTATACAAATGCCAGTAATGGTGCACTTTAAAGAGTCCCATAAAATATTTGGATTGCAATCGCTTTTGGAATGAATTAATTTAAAATCTTCTATTTTGTCAATGATAATTCTACTAAAGTCTGCATCATTATGTAAATATTTGCAATTCAGTTTCCAAAATCCTCGGCCCCTTAGTGGTTGAGCACCTTTAAAATTTAATGTAACAAGGGAATGGTCGGATTGGATTCCTGGGATTATTTTAGATTGCAAACAATTGGTAACAAAATTATCAGAAACAAGAATGAAATCAATCCTGGATAACACTCTAGGTTTTTTTTGATGTCTCGTATATTGCTTCAGGTTTGGATGAAAACTGCGCCAAATGTCACAAAGATTAAATTCATCCATAAGTGTTATTAACATTTCCTTTGATTTGAAATTTGAGTGGGTGTCCCTACCCCCTTGATAATCCATGGGCCCCAAAACAGCATTAAAATCCCCAGCGCATAGAATGGAGGTGTAATCGAGTTTATCCACTTTACTGAAAACTTCAAGAAAAAAATTGGGGTCATCATTATTTGGACCATAGAGATTAACTAAAATCACAGGTACCTCATTAATGGTAACAGATAAAATCAGGTATCTCCCATCGGGGTCAATAAAAGAAGAGTTAAGGACCAATGACACCCGATTTCGAATCAAAATGGCTACACCTCTACTATTTGAAGCGTGGCTAGAAAACCATGCTTTTTCACCCCATTGTTGTTTCCAAAATTGTTCATCTGATTTAGAAGAGTGAGTTTCTTGTAAAAATATTATGTCACTATTAATTGATCTTAAGTAATGAAAAATTTTTCTTCTTTTGACATGATCTTGTATACCCCGACAATTAAAAGTAGCTAACCTAACATTCATGGTATATACACATAAATACACACCAAATCACTACACTTGTAGATGAAGATAACACTGAAATAAGAATTGTGGTCATAAAAACCAGTCCTATGTAACAAAGCTGCAAAATACTGATTGCTGCATGATCATTTGAAATTAAAAAAGTAATTGACATACATGTAGATGTAAGCATCATCAAAACGACAAGATTAAGACAATAAAAAAGAGAAAAAGGTTGCACGAGAACGAACGGCAAAGGCTTCAAATCATAAAACAGCCCAAACCAAAAGTGCAAAGGCATGCAGAACAGTTCTGAGCAGAAAAAAGGGTAAAGTGACTTTTCGAACTCCCAATCTAACTAGGAAAAGAGCATTCTGCAAACATATAACAAAAAATGTCTTGTGTTGTTGGAGTCAGAGGGAGAAACAGTAAGAATTACAGACAAAATGAAAATGGCACAGAACTTTTATACTGTTGTAAATTGTAACTGACCAGGGCCACTTAAACTCCACATCTTGTAAAATAAACTTAAATTACACTCTTATATGTTTAAAAGTTCACCCTCACCAAATAAAGGAGAGTTAGACATCTGTCAATAACATCCAAGTTACTGTCAACTAGCTTGTTAATGCAAGTTCTTTTGTACAGATGACATGAACGTACGGATGTATATTCTCCAAACAAAGTAAGAAACTTTCAAATAATGTGATGAATAAAAAATGTTGAGTGCTGTAGACTCCACGGTGAAATAGCCAGAAGCAATTAATTCACACCTACGTGTATCTCCATAGACCTATATAGGAATTCTTCAGCAGAACGTCATAAAACAAACATAATAATCAGGGATGAAACTGGAATGTCACATGAATGATATTATCCCATAAAAGGAGGACAGCAGAAAGTTAAGCGATGATCATCTTTCCATCTGGATTCCTATGACATAACTTGTCCGGAAAAACGAAAAAAGGCCTTTTGCCCTCTTCCTTGAGACGCTTGAATGAACCAGCCTTAGCTTTTCTGAGTTGGAGAACACGTTGCGAGAGATCCTCCGCAACGAAAACCTTGTGGTCTTGGTATAATGATGTAGTAGCCTTAAGCTTCTTAATGCAGGCTTTTCGGGCCCTCTCTTTCGCAGTGTAGGCGCCAAAACCTAAGTGGATCCTCCTGGGATATTGTTGAGAATTCTCCTTTACCTGGGGCCGAAATGATGGTGTACGGTGACATCGTTGAATATCCTTGATAACATCCTCAGGCACCTCTGCAAAACGCATGAAATCTTGAATCACCTTCCTGCAGTCTTCCTTGTTATCTGATTCCTGGATCCCAAAGACTACGAGATTATTTCTTCTAGAACGATTTTCAAGATCGTCTAACTTGCTTTCCAGCTTTCCATTCTCTATTTGCAAGGCCTGTACAGCATCTTTCATATTATCAACTTCAAAAGACAGACATTTGATCTTCTCTTCATGATCTGCGACTTTAAAAGTAAGGTCACCCAGTTTTTTGTCGAGAAGTGACTCAATACGAGCCTCTTGTCTATTCTCAAAATCAGCAAAGAATTGTACGAACCATTGTGGTGGCTTGTTCATTGATAGGTCGGCTACTGCCGCTGGGGTAGAGTGGGAAACTGATGAGAGAATGTTCCGTTTCGCTGGGGGGTCGCACACTGTAACGTTCCCGGCGGTTGCCGGGGAAGCCTGGTGAGGAACTGCTGAGTCCGCGTGCTCATTGTTCAACTTTAGTTTCTTACTGAGTGGCGAGTTATTCTCCATGATTACGCATAAATCTGCTCGTAATATTGACTATAAGTTTAACACAGTATCACAGAAGAGTTGAAATTGATAGAATTTACCGTTTATAAGTCACACATATTCGTCACCGGTGATAAAATTCTGCTCAAAACTGCTCTCGACGCAAATCACGTCCACATGCGAAACGCGGCCATTTTCCTTTTTCGACGTGTCGATCTTTGTAGACAGGTGACAACTATTAGAAATTTGCTGGACCTGACATGACACAAAGACTGTGAAAAGTGATATTAGCAGTAAGATGGCAAAGAAAACGAAAATAGTATCCTCTAAAAAAGAACAGAAACAGAATTAGAAGGCCAATAAACAAACGATACCCCCACCGGGGAAAAAAGAGAAATTAGATTCAGGCACGAAACCAATTAAATAATTACATGTACAAACAATCAAACCAGCGTTTCGACTGTCTGAAAAATGCGGAATGAAAGGTGGTGACATCAATTCAATTATTTTTCATGGTCAATCATATGATATTGATAATGATAAAACTCTTCTATATTAAATGGAATTGGATCAGAGTATGTTGGTACTGCATGGAAAGGCTCATGAGGATAGATCTGTGAGCACCATACACTTTCTACATACATGTTCCGGGGGGTGTTTCATAAAGCTGTTTGTAAAGTTTCGCATGACTTTACCAACGACTTGTATATATGAACAGCCAAGTGGGATGCTCAATCATTATTAACTGCATCAACTAAAGTTGAACTGTGCAGATGTAGATTAACATTCTTATTATAACAAACAAATTTAATGCAAAGTTTGTTTTTTGCCATAATTTAATTGAAGTTATTGGAAATATCAGAAAAAACTTTGGGCATCCTATCTGGCACTTCATATACAAGTCGTTCGTAAAGTCATGCGTAACTTTACGAACAGCTTTATGAAACACCCCCCTGTAGACTGTTCTCATCCTACTTGTTATTGTTATCATATTGCTGATCTATGGAGAGCGCATATAGACCCTAACAAAAGAGTGATGTATCAGGTTTATCTATGCTTTTGTACCTTTTGACATCTCTCAAACCTTCGCCACAGTACACCAGACCTACTCCTCACCTACTCCAAATCAACTGATTCTTGGCTATTCAGGGTCACTTATTTTATTTTTTTGTCTATCATCAACCTGGTGTCAGTCTAGTGTCGGTCTGGTGTCGGTCTGGTGTCAGCCTCAGTGGTGTGAGCGAGGTTACAATAGACCAGTTCACGTTTAGCACATGTCCCAAGTGACCGCGAATATCCACAGATCTTTAAAACATGAAGAGGTCTCGCTACATACATGTAAATAACCTTTGTTTCCCCTTTTCAAAGAATACTTCCACCTGTGTATCATGGAGTGTACTGCTTGTGCATAATTGAATAATGATTACATAACTTTCGTATCCAGTATTTTATCTTCGTGTATTTCACAATTTAATCTGCAACGACCTTTATCTGCTCATGCTCAGACTGCAACTATGAACTGGCTAATTAGCCCCAAAATCAAAAATTTCAATGAACCAGACTACAAAAGGCACCTGAAATTATGTTTGTACCCAGCCTTTATGCCAGACAAAAGAACCACCGCGCCATGATGGAATGCAAATATAACTCTTTCTTTAAACATCCGTCATTACGAACACCATTGTGGTGGTAAATGTATTTGCATTTTCAGATGAATGGACCCTTTCAAATGCAATCGTCTGGTAAATTTGGTCAAATGGTGGGAGGTGGCACAAAGTTCATTCGACTGTCGTGAGTTCAAATAGATTTATTGCACATACAAATGTACTGTGCAATAACTCCAATGTCAATATCCATCTCAATGGACTGTATTCTACTCAAATTTAAACCCGGTGCTGGGATTAACATTTTGTCAAAAATTGGTTTAACAAAGGAAGTTAGTCTGCGGTCTAAGATTTCCTTTTGTCTATGGACCAGGCTAAGGGTATCATAAGATTCCCTGCACCATTTAAACTGATTTTGAACCTTAATCCTAAAACAAACACAAAGTAACCTACATGTACCAATAAACCTTACCTACATGTAAAACCCAATCATAATCTAATTTTATGTCATTAATGAAATAAAGCTAATAGCAATAGACCGGTTTACTAACATATTCAAATGCATTCTTTTTAAACAAAGGTTGTTCTTGACAACCTGGAATCTTGTCTGAAGCTCTCCCCACATAGCGACAAGTAATATATGCAGACTGTATTCCAAGTATTGTAGTTTATTCACTATTAATAAATAAATCAATAACAGGTAAATGGAATAACTCATCACAAGGTCCCCAAGAAAGAAACATTCATAGATTTGAATATGTTTAAAATCTATATACTGTCACTAAGAACACATGTCGGGTCATCGTAAACAAAACAAAATAAAAATGTGGAATGATACATTGATTGATTGATGTAAGTAAACAAAAAAATGATTGAAAGATGTTATCTCTACCACAAAAGTGACAGCCATTTGACAGGCCCTCAATCCCACTAGAAAATGTACAGAGAAAATAAATAAAAAGAGCCCCTTTAATAATTTCACTCCACTTTTTTCCCTCATTCAATTCAGTCTTTACTACCTTAAAGCAATTTACTAATTAATAGGAAAGAACTATGGACACTACAGTACACTCCCATATGTTGACACTACAATGCACTTCAAACTATTACTGTCGAGTAATTAAATAATTCTGCAGCTAGGGTGAAGCGAACCAACACACTTGTAATCACTCTCTAATGAGCAATTAGAAGCGCTTAATAGACCAGCTTCATTTATAAATTCAGAGTGATTGATCCTTCACCAACAACATTTACCAGAGTATTTAATTCACCAATACTGAATTAATGGATTTTAGTAGTCACATTTTCCAAGTGATAAATATAGTTTTAATGGGGGCTGGCCTTTGTAAAAATAGTCCATATAGGTGCAGAATGGTGAATGTATAATGACGAATAGTCTCTTTTAGGGGGTAAATACAACTTTAAATGTAGTTTTGTCCTTTAAATTTGATAAGAATATTGATGAATTTGGCATCAGTATGTAGGAAAAATATTTTTTCTATGAGAAAATGGTCTTGTAGAGTTGCGCCTTTTCCCCCCGTTTTTGTTTCTTCCTGTTTTGGGGTTTGTTTTTTTTTGTCTACAAAATGTTAAAATTGGGGGTGCGGCCTATAAGGCGCTGTGGCCTTAACGCCGTCAAATAGAGAGAGAGAGAGAGAGAGAGAGAGAGAGAGAGAAGAGGAAAGACATGAAAAATATTGAGCTTTCACCATTTATCACTTACAATTATCAAATCAATTACAAAATGTGCATGTTTACTTTATGATTTAAGACTGGCATGATCAATTTTAAGTCGGATTCATTAACTAATGTAGTGAAGGTCAACATTTTAGAGACTCTGGGAGATTGTTTCATAGTTCTGGTATGGCATACTGAAAAGCACGGCGCCAAAATGTTTTGGTAGATGTAACTAAGGACGTGAATGGATGTTTTGAAGATGAACTGAGATTGCGAGTTGGTCGATGACTTTAAATACAATTTTGCAAATACATGGGAGCGTCTTTGTGTTAACACATTTATATGCAATCTCTCACAGGTAACCAATGTAAATCATACATCACAGGAGTTATGTGATCTCGTACATGTATATATTTTCATATGGAAGCGCAAAAGCAGGGATTTTGTAGAAGTGGTACAAAACTTGAACCTCTTGGTTATTTAACCATATCACCGCTGATCATGGAATAGTTAAAAATTCAATTTGGTTTTGCTATTAGAGTATGCCAAAACAACAAGCAAATTTTGTTATTGATAATTTTTTTAATTATAAGCTCTCAACTCATGTTATCAATGAACCTGAGCAGGCTAATTTAATAATAGCCTAAGTGCTTACATAGAACATGCATTCTGACTGTGTCAAATATTAAACCAACTTGTCTATTGCCCATTAAAGGTAATACAAAGTTTTGGGAAATTTTGAAAATTGGGTGGATAGTGAATCTTTACAATTTTGAGATATTTGGATGCCCCTGTGGATATATTATAAGCACTAAAAAAATTAGCCCCTAAAACACTTCTGTTCTCGAGAAAAATTGAATATAAACATTTACCGGTGCTCCCGGTAAATTTTGATAAATTTCAAATAGCGCCTATGGCCGTACAATGGTAGTTGCTACCATGAAAATCTCAGAATATGTAATTGTGATATATAATTTCCAAACGGGAATAGCTAATCGGTCGATTTTAGTCAAGAAACATTGTTTCATAGCTAAATTAATATCTTGACCTTGAGAGGGAGCTATACAATATAAAGAGTTTAGTATTTATAATTTCATAACTTCAGACTCGATTTCAACCGCGACAACGATCAATGAATATTGTAGGAACGCATATGCTTCCAATATTTTAATTTGAACAGAATTCATGACCCCATACCAAAACTTTGTAATACCTTTAAGACTACCGGTAATTACTGAAGGCCAACTAGTCGATTGAGTGATATGTGAAGATACAAATCCTATTGTAATGATGCCAACAACTACAACAAAACACTTTTCATAATTAATTCTTTACGTGCCTTCTTTGCCAAGCAATATATTCTGTCCTATCATGCATCTCGATAAGCACAAATGGTAATTAATTTAATCATAATTGCATAATTGACTGCATACACTACAGGCAATCCAAAATTCTCTCAAGGTTAATTTTAATCTACTGAATATGGACTCAATATACAGATGTACATGTATACATGTATCCATAACAGGTAGGAATTTGCAGTTAACAACCTAATTATTCATACCGTTACCAATTATTGTTATATTTTAAGTACTGTATGTCAAAACAAGACATATCACAGTTTATATCTAAAAGTATTCAATGAAGACCCTAAGGTCAATACGCTACACCAACTGAATTCTTAACTTCAACTCTGGACCTAACACTTTACCTTATCCTAACCCTAAACCTAAAGATAACCAAAAACCCATTTGCAAGCCTAATTCTAACCCTAATCCTAGATTTTTGACAAAATAAAACCGAGAGCACTAATAAACCCATTCCTAGATACAATCTGCACATGGGTAGATACAGGTCGTTTGTACAAACTTGCAAAACCAACCAAGATGAATACTGGATGTAATTTATTTGATAGTTTTTCATATATCCACCGATAGGAAATTCTATGGAACACAGGTGGAAGTATTTGCCCAAATTGGTATTCATGTAGCCCATTCATGACTTTGGAAGTGATTATTCTAAAATGCACAAAAGTGGGCTTATTCCATGTGTAAAAGATCTGTGGATGTTTGGGGTCATTTGTACCATGCGCTAACTAGGAAGTAGTCTGTTATTGCCGAGCATACATCGGAGCACCTGTTGCTGGTTTATTATCGTTTGGTCTACAACCAGTTTGTCTACTACCGAGTTGGTCTATTCTCATATGGTCTATACACCCAGCCTGTCTACTATCTATATGGTCTAATAATCATTTCTTCTACTTATGATTTGGTCTTACGACCATTTAGGCTAATAGTCATTTGGTCTTACATGTATCTCCAATAAGTCCAGTACCCATTTGATCTATTGCTCATTTTAGTCTAATTTCCAGTCTGTTGTCTAATGCCCGTTTCATTTTACTATCCATATGGTCTAATATGTTATCATAAATCATAATCATCAAATGGTTATTAGACCTTATGATTGGTAGACCAAATGGGCATTAGACAAACTGGTTATTAGATTAAATGAACAATAGACCAAATGGGTAATAGACTAATTGAAGATTAGACCACACCATACAGAAATTAGACCAAATGACCATTAGCCTAAATGGTCATTAGACCAAATGATAAGTAGATAAAATGATTATTAGACCAAGTGGATAGTAAACAGGCTGGGTGAAGACCATATGGGAATATAATAATTGGGTAGTAGACAAACTGGTTGTAGACCAAATGGCAATTCACCATTCTTGCTGACTTACCAGTGTTTTAGGGCTTGTGTGGGCCAGGATGAGAAAGCCAAGCCGAGCTGGTATCAGGCTCACATGAGGATCACCTAGCACTGTCAAGAAAATTACAAAAAAAGAGGTAAGTTTAGTTAAATGTATGTCTCACAGTCTCTGAAATGCACACTTTTATAATAATTATGTTTGAAGCTTGTCAGGCAATAGGGTCAATACATGTATGTTTATTTGCATTCAAAAGTTTATGTCTTTTTTAATCCAAAATTTACAAGAAATGTGATAGAATTTCAAGCTCGGTCAGTCTGAATAAAAAATCATTATCAATCTAAATATGAACACACTTAGGATTGAAACCAAATACTAATTTTTATTTTTTATTTTTGTCTTCATCAAATTTCACATCATGAAAATACCCCCCATGGAACTAAAAAAATTAAAACTTTTGCTCCTAAACCTACATGAATATATGAAGCCGTTGTCAGCCTCCTAATAAACAAGATTTGCTTCCCATGTAGGGCCGTATCTTATTCTTTAGAGTAACGAATTTGGAAGAAAAAATCCCCTAAAATATATTTGGAGGGTTGAAATAAAGGATTGTGCTATTAGTTGCAAAACTTGTCAGTTATGAATGTCCTATTTATGTCCTCAACCTTGCAAAACCCATGTATTACCTTCAAACGAGGCCAAAATACAGGCTTACAGAGGTTGTGTTTTGGCAGAGGTTAAAATAACGAGCGAGCTTCCTCATTTTGTTTGTTTTCAGGTGGAAGAATATCACAGCAGCAAATTTGCTCTTGAATTGTTCTTATATTCCAAACATGAAAAGGAATTGTTTATATATTTGGGCGAAATGTCATGCTAAATGTCTGTGTAGTCCTATTTATTCATATCAAAGTGGGTATTTGTTCCACTATATGTGATTGTAAGCAAGATTGAGGTAATTTCTTATAATTATGTTGATAATTTTATTTTTTAACTCATACTATGAAATAATTCTGCTGTACCTTTCTGCATAATTTTAGATTATTTTATAATGTTATTACATCCCCATGGCCCCTTAAACACAAAGCTCTTATAGTTATAGCAATTGGTTGTACAATCAATTAATTGAGTGCACAAAGCTATCAACTGCACAATAGCAACCAATCACCAACTTTTCTTAGCATTACAGCACCCAGTATCTGATGCTATGGTCGCAACTTACCCAGCATCTTTTTACAAGTGCGTGTCTGCAGCTGTGGAGTTCAAGGCCAAGTCCTACTATTCGTACATCCTTCTTACGATCTCTCATGGAAACCTTGCACTCTCCTAAAAAATATACCCCCCCCCCCCTTTACCTGCAAGAATCATTGAGGTATACTAAACACCCCTGCAAGTGCCTTGCAACTCTAATACAATGTCTTACGGCTTTGTAAGATTGTGTACTGCACCATGTAGCTCCGTAGACCACCACAAGTACATGTAGCCTTCGCAATGCTCTCAAGAATCCTTTCCAAGGCTTACATAGAAGTACCACGGCTGTACGTGTCACATGCTTAATTCATATAAACACGTAGCTGCACGCATAGATTATTGGAAGTGTCAACAAAAATGTAGGCACTTGTGTGTTCTGCGTGCCTTTAAAAAAAAAATGCAGGCCTGTGCTTCCGATGCAGCCACAGAGAGGTGCACTGTCGGTTGCAGGTTGGCCGGTTGTGACGATGGCATTAGGTAAGACTAATATCTGATTCCCTTCTTTGTCTTAGTCTCTGATCTACCTACCTTTCTCGTGCTCCGAGAGATCCAGTCTGGGGCCAGGTTTGGGCATCGCCTTGAAGCTAAAATGGATCTCTCCGGGCTTTGCTATTGTTCCATCCTATGAAGAAGAAAAGAATAGAAAAAAGAACATCAGTCTCTAATTATCAAATATATATTTTCCATTATTCTGATTAAAAGCAACAATTATGCATTCTGAATATCGGCAATTACTAAAATTGGCAATCATACATGTAAATGCATGTGAGTACTTTATCTTCCAAATCTAAGGTGAACAAGAATGATTTTTTTTTTTTTCTTTCTTTATTATTTTTATATCATGTCATTTTAAATATATGTAGTATTCCTTAAACAAAAGGCAATGAACAATTAAAAAGATTCTTCCATCCTCTCTTATATCAGAACTCCCTCTCATCATTCTCTCCTCTTCCAGCCCCCCCCCCCTTTTCTCTCTCCCTCTCACGGATACACACACAAAAAAAAATCCCTTTCTTTCTCTCTCTTCATCTATCTATCTACTTATCTACCAATACATTTCTGTCCTCTTTCCTTCTCATCTTTATCCCTCATCCTTGCCTCCATCCATCTCCCTCTCATTTCTTGCTCCTCTGTCGCATTCCAAATCTATCAATTTAATATACTTCTTGTTCCCCCCACTTCTCTTTCTTTCTTTCCCTCCCTCCCTCCCTCCCTCCCTCCCTCCCTCCCTCCCTCCCTCCCTCCCTCCCTCCCTTCCTCCCTCCCTCCCTCCCCCTCCCTCCCTCCCTCCCTCCCTCCCTCCCTCCCTCCCTCCCTCCCTCCCTCCCTCCCTCCCTCCCTCCCTCCCTCCCTCCCTCCCTCCCTCCCTCTTCAATCATAACTCAGTTTATACACCATCACATCAAAAACCCATATGTTCAGTTGATTAATTGAGCAAAATATATAAACATCTTCTCAGAGCTTAGCGCTCCTCCCTATAAATCTTCTGCTTATTGACATTTACACGTCCATAGTTCCAGAAATTCGGGCTACTTGAGCCTACAGTACGTCAGACAATCCTTCTTCAATGGTGGCATGTATACAATTATCAGGCCTGGTTCACACATACCTCGGTCAACTACCTTCAACCCTTTCTGGACAGGATTTATTTTTAGGACTAAATTGATCACATATTGTTCTTCAAATTGGCAACAATAATATACCGGTTCTGTACTTCTTTTATCACTACCTGTACAATGATAAAATAAAATGCAATGTCGATAAAAAAAAAATATATATACACAGGCGAGAAATTTGTCTAAAAGTAATATTAAATAGCCAGTCGTTAATTTTCTATCAAGTTTTACGAGATAGGGCCCTGTGTCATACAGCACATACGAAAGTACAGTTAACTAAGTTATTCATACCCTAAAAATTTGATGCTTTTGTGTGTGTGTGTTTCGTAACTGGAGAATGTAAAGTAGACTGGTTGAATTAACAGATCATGTTGAATTTAAAAAGATCATGTTTTCACATACTCAAGAAATATTTTTATCGTAAGAATAGGCACTAAAATAAATTAATGTTTATTATTATTATCATTATTATTGTTATACCGGTAATTATTATCATTATCATTATTATCACTATTCTTATCATTAGTATTATTATTATCTTTATCATTATTATCATTGTCCTCATCATTACTATCGTTATTATTTTAATCATCATTATCTTAAATATTATTATCCTTATCATTATCATCATCATCATAAATTTTATTATAACTATCATTATCATTATTATTATCATCATTAATAGCGCTTAAAGACTTCGGTGGTAAGCGCTTTACAAGTAACGTTTTTATTAATATTATTACTATCATCATCATCACCACCACTATACTATCATCATAGTTATTGTTCTTTGAAGGGGGGTGGGCAGTTTACCGCATCACGTACACTATATGTATGAACGAGGCTCATCCAATAATTATGTTTATTTTGAAAGAGAAGATCCATCATGACGGTAACGACCATGGCCGTGATAAATCGAAGAATGTTTCGCCTCTTTAATGACGACCTTTGTCAAGAGCTAAAAAGGATTTAAAGAAATTTCCCGGGCAAAGGCAGTTAAGAGCTAGCATAACAACTAGGGAAGGTGAGAAGAACACGATGAAAAGAGCAAGATGCCATTTGTAAGCCAATAACTGACGAGATGAAGTCGTCTGCTGATGGCCAGAGGGGTATTGAAGGGAGTGTCCATCCTGATATAAAGTTGGTTTTAATAAAGGCAGAAAAATGAGAGACACAGGTCAGTGGAAGTTTGAGCGAAAACCGATTACAAATAAGAAAGCTATTAATTTTTGAAGGTGCAATCAATCAAACGCAAATTGGCAACTCTGTGATGTACTGTACCTTGTGAGGTCCCCTCCCATTTTCCCTGTACTAAAACAATGTTTTTTATACAACCCCTGTATGAAACAAGTCGATTCCATCATCAATAACTAAGAAAATGAAAGTTTATGAAATTTTCTGTACAGGGCAAATTGGAGAGGAGCTCGCAAGATACATGAATGTATAGTAGTGAGTACATCACATTATTGCCAACTTGTGTTTCCCTAATAATAACTTTAAAAATTCATAACTCTCCTATTTTAATCAGATATTGCTCCAACTTTCACTAATTTGCTCTCTCATTTTTCTGCTTTTATTAAAACCAACTTAATATCAGGGTAGACTTCCCCTTCAACCAGGGCTCTATACTAACTTCTTTTTTGTTTTTACAAGGGGGTGGATTGTAACTTCTTGAAGGTATGGGCTCCTATCAATGGAAAAGTTCAACATTTTGGAGGACTGGCGTTAAATTTGGGGACCCATGCGCATCAGGAGTCTGAATAAAGTGTTGAGCCTCGCTGCCCTCGCATTATTCTCATGTAATTTGACACAATTTAATGATGATGATCTTTGTGCTGTCAGAAGACAATTTATGTAAAAGGGGAGAATGAAGAAAATGAAACTCTGATCAAGGTAACGACAGAGTAGCACAAAACGGGCGGTTAGAAAACTGTTGGCAAGTCTTTCTCACAGCTTTCATCAATAAAACAACATGTCACAAAGCAATATTACAAAAGTGTAAATGGACCTCTTGATAATATATTCATATATTTGTTTCCGCAAGTAGTTCCCCTTCCTATTTCCATGTTGGCTCCAACTTTAAATATTAAATTTGTGTCTTTTTTATTTGATTTACCGGTACTACAAATAATAAATGCCAATACTACACATGAAAGCCTGGAAATCCCCTTTGTACAGTATGTACCAGCAACTCAACCAAAACCCTTTTACGTATTAGGGTTGTGGCTTCATATACTACCAGCATAATGTGAAATTTATTACAAAGTGACAGGAAATAGCAGTCATTTACCATTTATTTTACATAATTCATGAGATTTTATCAATAGCTGTGAAAAGGGTCTCACCATACAATTGTGGTTTGATAAATACGCCATTTTTGTAATGTAATCAAATTTAATACACAAATCTTTGCTACACTGTAAGTGCCAGGTTACAAATTATTACATGCACATGTTAAAATTAATTGTATTTCAATAGTCAGAATGTGAATTGCATACATGTACATTAATTGTTAATAGGTGTGAAAAGTAATATGGTTTGCTCTATCTAGAAACAATTATGTATGCAATTTGCATTCTGACTTTTGAAATACAATTATTCATAACAGGTGAATGACACAATTTGTATAGAGGCACTTAACGAAGCTTTGTGCAAGTTAAATTTGAATACATTACAAAAAATGGTCTATTGAAGTAAACTGAAGAATAGCAATCAATCAAGAGCCATTCTCACACTACATGTACATGTATGTACCATGAATAAATGAAGTGAATGATGTATGAACTGTTCACTAAATTGCTATACAGCTCTGGGGGGTGTTTCACAAAGATCCTAAGTAGAACTTAACACTAAGTTGGACTTAAAAATTATGGACAGCCATTGGAGCCTTAAAATAAAATATATTCAAAAGCAAAAATTCAAGTATTTTAGACTTTTTTTTATAAATTCCACATCAAGAACATGAAATCTCCTTGTGATAGAAAATATGAATGATTTGAATCAACATTTTATGCCTTTCAAAAAAACGTTTACAAAATATTTTCAAAGATGCTAACGGCTTTCCATAATTGTTAAGTCCAACTTAGAGATAAGTTCTACTTAGGATCTTTGTGAAACACCCCCCAGGGCTAGATAGAGGCTACGTGAATAATGTATGCATCATCGGTGCAATGTTTGTCTCTTGATGTCACAATAATGTCACTGTAATAGTTCTCAATTAAGGGGCTATTAATCATACTGGATAAACAAAAAATTGTCAACTACTCAGGGCCAAGTACACAGTGTTATGGATTGATATAAACAGGTATGGTCAATTCATATTTCTATTTCAGTGTTATAAAAAGTTTTTAAACCTATTCTTTGCTTACTGTTGTCTTGTACTTTATGGGTATCTTGCTGCTTTGTGGCAACATTGTGGCCCTGTTTCATAAAACTTTTAATCATATTTTATAACAAGTTACGATAACTGTTATAAGCTACTGAAACTGTAGCATTTGATTAGCTTAGCTTGTTATTGATAATAATCTCTATGAAACAGGGCCCAGACGAGTTCTGGCCCTTCTCACTCACACCAGATGATATGTTAGAAGTTTTCACAAACAAATAAGTTAACACATAGAGCTTGCAATATCGCCTGATGATGACGATGACACAGATTCTTCCTGTCTTTTCAAAGCCACATGCCAATTTACGTAATGTGTGAGCAATTCCATCTTTCAACTAAAGTGGTGCGAAACAGAATTTGACCCCCTCTGGAACTCTGGCAAATCCCACCAAATATTCTAAATTTTGTACCTCACATTTGAACAGTTTGGAACAGTTGCCACTTTCCAGTTTTTCTTCTTGGTAGAGGAGTGATTACTGAGAGTATTGTGAAATTTGTTCTCATACAAGACACATGTATTGCACTGTATATACCACGTAATATTGTACAATAAAGCAAAGGATTTAAACTCATAAGTTGTCTTTTGAAACTTCATTGAAGAAAATATTTGTAAATTAAGTGACACATACGGTAATGAGCTTAGGATTTGCATGTACGTTTCAGTACTGAGCAAAGACTGATCAAGAGTCCTGATAATTCATCAATCATTTCAAGAGAATGTTTACAGTTAAGCTCTACAAACTGAATTAGTTGAGCTACATGGTACGTACACACAAAATATTTCTCAATAATCTGCTCTAAAAGCACCCTAAACATGTAGATGCTTTCAAATCTACACTTCTAAAGCCAAAAGCTAACAATCTATCAATGGAAAAATAATCTTTTTGATTTATTTGAATATTCCTTTCTGATCCAAGAGATTACCTTGAATATTTGTTGGCGGTTAGGGGATTTGTATTTAATGGCAAATCTTTTGGCACAAAAGAGGTCAGATATTTTTGACAAAGGCAATTGTATGACATGACAGATACAATGATGCATACAACTAGGATCCATAAAAGTTTATGACAAGCAAAGAAATCAGTTATCAGATTTTTGAAGTGCCTTTAAGTTCAATAATTTGAAATGGCACAATTTTTCTTTTATGTGAAAAAGGTATGCCACATACAGTGTAGCTATCAAAATGGCAACACTGGCTGGTTGTAGCCCCCCCCCCCCCCCCCCTCTCCCTTGGCCTTGCACCAAAGTACTCAACAACTGAGCATGAAACAACTCTTACCAGCAAAGGCATTGGGAATGCACCCTCTAAACAAAGGGGGCACAGTCGACCCGCTCCCCTCCATCAGCTTCCCCCCCCCCCAAAAAAAAAAAAAATAAATAAATAAAAAAAATACCCCTGCCCAGTGTACCGGTACTCATTAACAGATTGTACATGTACAAATAGCAATGGGAACAGCACTTACCACCGGTTGTTCGATGAAGGCAGGGGGAACGCACCCTCCAGTAAGGTTGTAATGATAAGCGCAGTACCCCTGGACCAGCTCCTGCCTGCACTCTCGGTAGGGTACCCTGTGTGTGTGAAGGAGGAGGAGGACAATTTGATTTAAGAGTGAAGGTTACCGCTCAAGTACATGAATCCAGACAGACCATTCTCAGACAGATTGATTTTGGAGGGTTTCAAGGAGAAAATGAAGATGAGACGAGTGTTCCTTACATTGTGTAGTAGGAAGAAAATGTACAAAGTACATGCAGGATGGTTGTCAATGTCACCCATGTCTATCTCTTTGCTCTAATTTCAAGAGATAAATATGTGGGCTTGCATTTACCTGTTCTTCTTCTCTAATTACAATGACATTCAATATGGTCATCATAGATGCCAACCTCTTGACACAAAAAAACAGATTAAGTATCCTAGAAAAATCAGATTTTCACGAAAACTTGACACTACCGATGGCCATCATGGCCCGTTGGCTCAAGGCCAGTAAAATGTCAGAAAAATGTTTTACTGGTAAGAACGGTCAAGTCAAATGTTTGCTCTTTCATTAAAATTTAATGAGAAAATTGTACAGGCAAGTTTTTGTTGGGGGTGCGGGGGTTTACGTGTACATGTAACTAAGCGATTCTGCGGTTTTTATGGTCTTAATTTTGATGGAAAAAAAAAAATCATATTTTAAAAGGTGATATTGTATTATCGTATTTCACTCTTATTAGCGTACTAAATATGATTTTAATCGTACTGGTTGGCATCTCTGGGTCATATCTTAATAATAATAACAATAATAATATTGGAGTCTTGTATAGGGCTCATGTCTGGCACATTGCCACTCCTGGCGCTTCATTATTATTAACCAAGCTTTAGCACAGCTGCCATTGTTGAGCTCGAGTAACTTTAAGAATTAATTTCTGCCAGGTACCTACATGTATTTACCTCACCTGGGTGGAGTGTGGCAAATGTAGATTAATGTCTTGCCAAAGGACACTATTGCTGTGACAGGGATTTGAACCCCAGACCAAGTGGATTGCAATCTGGGGACTTATCCACTGGACCACAACACCTTTTCAAGTTATGCATCTCACTCCTTCATCTTTGAATAGTAAATACACAAAATATATACATGTACATGTACCTCAGCTCTTTCCACTTCCCCTTTAAAACCGTAACCAATTTCAATTGAAAAGGCTACATTATAGTGTATGTTCCCCCAACCCCTCTCATCTCCCTCTCTCTGTCTTTCCTAAACAAAGTAATCATGTTCTTCATGCTACCAATCATATCCCCAAACAATATTTCATTAATAATGCGTCAAACACTAAATAAGAGTGTAATTACCTCCCAAGGACCTTCCATAAGCTTTCCACCATATGCTCTACACTGGGCGTCCTTTGTGTACAGAATCCAGCATAGCTGTCAATAAAAGAGTGAAATAGAAGGGAAAAAATGAGGTTAAAGTAGCAACAACATACAATGTAATCAAGTCAATAGTTAATGAGGAAGTCCACCCTGATAATTAGGTTGTTCATAATAGAAACAGAAGAATGAGAGAAACAGGTCAGTGAAAGTTAGAGCATAAAACCAATTAAAAATAAGAAAGAAAATAATTTTTAAACGTGCAATCAATCAGACACAAATTGGCTACTACAGCATGTATGTGATGTATCTTGTGGCCTGCATTTAGGAGAAAGAGTTTTTCTCCTTCAAGTTGGCAATAGTGGTCTTTTTTTTTTTTTTCTTCACTGAGCTCCTGAAGAGAATGGTCCATGTACTACATATACATACAGTAGCATCCGTTTTGGAGCCAGAAGGGTGTTCATTCCGTGTATTAAAGTATACATGAGTTCACACCCATCTGACTATGCACAGAACGATATCAGAACATTTCAAAAACTGTCTAATCCCTATACTTTGTAGCGTCTGATAACACAAATCTTTAAAACGACAAAACAAATTAACATTCTTAGATTGGCTACATACTATAACTCAGTGTTCAAATTTGCTGTTTTTCCACGAAAAGGCAATTATTAAAAACCTTGTGATAGTTCTGTCTAGGCCCTGTACATGTATATACATGTATATTCTCTTCCTAATATTCTCTGCAGGTACAATGATATCTGAATGGAAAAAAGGCAATAAAAGTTTGGTTTTTAAAGTTGTATACAGTGTATGAGTTGCCAATTAATGTCCAGAGGAAAAGCTGATCAAGTTACAAACATGTACATGTAGTGTAACCTGCAAAAAAAGCTCTTGTTGTGGACCAACTGATTACTCACAATACAAAAGGGAGCTATTTACGATAGAACTATGAAAACAAATTACAGACAATGACAGTATCTACATTGTTATGTAAATAAACAGTTAAGCACACTTGTCTGGGAATTAACAGGGTGACCTAAAGCCCATGACTCTTGTGTATTAGTGCGGTCACTGTTTGGGCTTTTCTTGAATAACTGTAAAAAACAGTTACAGACTTACAGGTATGGTCTGGTAAACTCAGGAAAAGTCAAAACTTCTACAAGAACATCTTATCACTTTTCTCTTTCTCAAAGTGGATTGTTGTAAACTTGTGTTTTATCTAATTGAAAAATCACTTGTTTATCTACAATCAAAAAGTCAACAATCAAATGTACTGTATGTAAGGCATTCTCTGACAAAAGCAGATCACAAAAGGAGGTGAAAACAAATGATGCATCGCTCTTTTTCTAACGTAATTACAATCAACTTTAACACGACTTTCTTCATCGATACTGATCGTTTAGACAGTACAACCACAAAATTACTCAGAATATCAGTAGTTTTGTTGACTTGACAGACATACATCTACATGTAATCAATGTCAAAAAAGATTTCTATAGAAATGTCAGGATTCTACAGAGAAGATCAGTGCTACTGTATGACTAACCTCACTAGTGACTATTGAATTTATTCAAAGACTTAATTCCTTCTGTTCCTAACTTCCTACACGCACATGTATTTTTTACGACACCTGAGCTCAAGAGGTTCACTCCAGTTAGCATGTCCATGTCAAGAGGATGTACGGTTTAGTGAATTGCTGGATTAAAATTTAACCCCTTTGATACATCTTTTATTATTTCCACCTCATCACAATGGGTCACCATAAGGGCAGTTTATAGGAAAAAAGTTCCCAAGTACACCATACATTGCGAGACAAACGAATATCACTAGAGATAGTATTTCCGATACTATCCGCAATGAGTAAATATATTTAGCATTTAATATACACCAGTAATGTTTGTTTATCAACATTTTTTGTGTGAATACTGTACCCGTTAATTTATAATGATACGACAAAATGTACATGTACATGTATTTGTAGTAGTAAATGTAATTTTGGAGTACCGTAAAGTCTTAAACAAGGTCAAGCAGAATTTGTACACACTGTTTCAACGAGGCGACTAATTACCCTGCTGCCTCTACATGTACATGAACTCTGTACAGTACTACTGGTACATTTCGTTGACTTTATCCTGAACTGAAAAATCTGTCACATGTACACTGTACACTTTAATATAGTACACTGTAGAGATCCGTTGGTTCATGATATCAATGATGATTTGTACACTGTATATTGTAACATGTAACATGGGCATTCACATGTACATGTACATGTACATTTAGTCTTGTACATTGCAGGCTATACAAACAATGAACATTGAACGGACGTTCAGATCAGCAAGTCCATGTTCAATGTATCCCGAGGAAATAGGAGCCAGGCTAGCCAGCATTTTATTTCCCCTCATACTCTATGACCCTACACGGCAAAACAACAACCCTGATACTGATACGTGGATTCTGAGAATAAGACCCATTTCAAGATTTTATTCGCTTCCTTTTCCATCTTTTTCCTGCAGATTATTTTCCAAGATAGGATTTCGCGAGTGGCTGGCTCTCCAATATTACTGTATTGGCAACATGTACATGAAACTCAACTATGGATAGGCCTACATTTTGCCTTTTTTTTAACATGTTTTTTTCCATCACTTCTTCTATACAGTATATCCTTTCCTGAAGTTCCTTTACATGAGAAGTGTTGTTCTTGTCGTTATTGCTGCTGAGTGTATAATACACATGTAGTTTAATTAATACCTATCAATTGTGAATTAAGTTTTTTTAGTTGCTTAAAGCTCTGCCCGTCTGCCACGTTATTTTTTCGCAACCAGCTTTTTGGGATATTCTTGACAAGCTGATATTGAATATTTATCAATCTAGACTTAAATCTTCAATTCCAGCTGCATTTGGAGAGAGAGAGGGAATAAAAAGCTGATTCCAGCTTAGAAATAATTTTCACTCTGGTTTCATACATCGCAACATTTGATTTACTCTTCACAAATTATCTACATGTATCACTTGGGTCTGGAAACCAATCAGGTCTGGAAACCAATCAGGTCTCAAGTGTATGGATACAGTACATTAGGGGATTGATTACTGTACCTTGATAGTGATACATACAGCATCAGCTTAATGTAGTTAGTCTGCAGAGACAGACTCTGATTTGACACTTAAACACGATCCCATTGATAAAATCTTGAGCCAAGACTATCTCTGTCAGCCTCTGGCCGTATCAACAAGAGCAGATACAATGCTACCCCCATAAAGTACAGTAGACCATGCAGTCCTGCATAGTCTTGCGATTCAGACACCTCTGTTGCGCAATACGACTCACAAGGGTCTGCACCTCTAGACTAACAACGTCCTGCTGTACACTGTAGGGTACCACGGAAGGGTACCGTATATCAAAAGCCTATACAACGTGGACACAGCCAGAGGAGTTCCCCCCAAAGGTCACGCCTGCACTGTGGTGGTGCCCAGGCAGGAAGAAATCTCTATCAACCGAATCTGACCTCTCGTCCGTCACTACACCTGTAATTTTGTCAACTCGGCTGCAAGACGTACACATACACTGTATACAATGTACGTACACTGTAAGCATGTTTTGGGGAATTTGCCTATATTTGGATTCCCATGGTCAATCACTGGAAGATTTATGCAGCAAGAAACGGCTGAATTGGCCCTGCTGGACGGTAATTCAATTTTAGACACTCATTGAACTTGTACAGTTCGCTTCAATTTGTGGGTCGTTATTAAAGTGCATCGCGAATCTCATGCTCTGTGAATGGGTGGTGTTTTTAAGGCCATTTCACCTGATTATTCCCTCAAATTGTCTGAGAAGCAATGCTTTCATAAGGATTGTAATACTAGACACATTTTAACATGTTCAACTAATTCAATTTCAAATAAATAATGAACAAAGCGCATTGAGTATGAGATCAGGGCCCTGATTCATAAACTATTTTATCAATAACAAGTTTGTTATAAGCTACTGAAATTGTGGCTTCTGATTGGCCGAGAGCAAATTTGTCATAGAAATTCAGCAATTGTTTTTGCTAACAAGTTTTATGAAACAGTACCCTGGACCTTTCCATACAAGCTTTGGAAATCAACAGGAGAACCTACAATGTAGCAGGGGGAGGTATTTTTGTTTAAAGGTAATACAAAGTTTTGGGAAATTTTGAAAATTGGGTGGATAGTGAATCTTTACAATTTTGATATATTTGGATGCCCCTCTGGATGTATTAAAAGCACAAAAAAAATTAGCCCCTAAAACACTTCTGTTTTTGAGAATAATTGAATATAAACATTTACCGGTGCTCCCGGTAAATTTCGATAAATTTCAAATAGCGCCTATGGCCGTGCAATGGTGGCTGCGACCATGAAAATCTCAGAATATGTAGTTGTGATATATAATTTCCAAACGGGAATAGCTAATCGGTCGATTTTAGTCAAGAAACATTGTTTCATAGCTAAATTAATATCTTGACCTTGAGAAGGAGCTAAACAACATGAAGAGTTTATTATTTATAATTTCATAACTTTAGACTCGATTTCAACCGCGACAATGATCAATGAATATTGTAGGAACGCATATGCTTCCAATATGTTAATTTGAACCAAATTCATGACCCCATACCAAAACTTTGTGATACCTTTAAGAAAAGAAGAAAAAAAATCAATGAAAATTTGATAATTATAAAGAAATCTCACTTTTGCCATAGCAATTAAAAGAGTTACATGTACATGTAATACACACGTTTCATTTCAAAATATAAACCAACTGTACAGTTGGTTAACATATTAACTGAATTCGTTATTGGTCAAACAAATATTTGATTCTCAATTTCATAAGATTTTAAGAAAGAAAAAAAAACATCTGTCGTTTTTCAGGACAGAATAGAAAATGAGACCTACCGTACTTGAATCATTTACAGAACATGTCGGACAAACATTTACACATAATATTCATATATCCAGGAAAACATAATTAAGTATCCATGGAATCGTTATGTAAACTGGTCTACTTTTTGTATTTATGCACTGCAAACAGTGCTTGAAGTCAATAAAGTGGTCATGCATCTAATATTAGCACCATCTGTGTTTGATTGAATGTCAATAATACACATTTCACTGTTGACTAACCTGACATGTGATACAAATATAAATGGCAAAATGTTGACTGTTGGCTATGCTTGAACGACATTCAAACACACGAGAAGTGAATCATTGTATCAAGGTAAACTGCTCAAACGAGCGTATTATTTACAACCACATCATTCACTACTATATCACATTCAAAGTTCAAAGAGTATGGCATTATTAATTGTGCAACAGTTTCTTAACAAATTTAATCACCAAATCATGAAATTCATACACCCCGCTGTAATTCATTAATCTGGCTACTGTATTGCATAGAATGTTATTTATTCAACACACAGTGGTTTCAGCATGAAAGCTACATGAACATGTTGTAAATGTGGCACCACGTAATTGAAACCAGGTGAACCAAACAGCTAAAATGTCCATCGGGCAATAACTTTATCCATTGAACAACCAAATTCATCTCAATGACCAACAACGGTTGCCATGCCAACTTGGCACTGCCAAGTCATCTAAAAATGAAATGTACAGCACATGTACTGGTATACATATGTAGTAAACATGTGTCACAGAACAGTATCAACTTGTATTGAGTGACAATTCAATGAGTGATTCAAATTTTCTCAATAATAATGTACAATACATTATTCTGCCTACCTGGTATGCACGTAATGTACAACCAATAGGCCTACATGTTCGTTCATGCAGATATGGAGTTTTCTCAATGCATATGTACACTGTACATTATGACAGATATTTGTAACAGAACCCATGCATACGTTCTTGTAGCTTCAGGCCCTTCAAAAGCTACATGTTCAGTATGCACATGTGTAAATGTACATGTAGCATGGGATACCCCCCACAAAATAGGTCAACTTTTGTTTTACCTTTTTATTTCAAATCTGGTTAACGGTATTAAGTTTTGAGTAAGGAGATACTGTTTTGAACAAATTGACATTTCCCTTGCCTTCTTTTTTTTTTATCCTTCAATTTATGCACTGAAGCATGGCTCGCAAAAAAAAAAAAAAAAAAAAAATTTGTCTCCATAATGGCATGAGCATTGTACACATCTTTCTACAGTACCGTATACAGTATCACAACTCTTGATCCCTTTAAGCCCGGCACATTCTTGTGCAATCCGATTTTCATAGAAAGGGCGGTTGTATTGATGTGGAAATCTTAAAGATAAAGACCAGTTCTGATCATGCGATTGCATTGCGAAAGAAACGTTGTGGAATCGATCAGAAAAGGTTGATCATCTAGCATGTACATGTAAGTATTGGTGTGTACTGCAAGGTTCTGGAATCATCAAAATGATAAGAAATTTGGCCCAGTCTTGGTAAAGTTACAAACACTGTATATGGGACTACGCGACACGTGTGCGACACGTGCGCGATATCTATCAGGTCCAAATAGATATAATAATTTACCAAATATATCAATTATAGGCGGTTTCTCTGCAAAATTTGTATCACCACGTATTAGTCGAAACATATTCTTTCACATGATTGGTAATACGAGCTTCCATTTCATTTTTTGAGAGGGGGCGTTTCCAAAACTGATCTTTACCTTTAACAACCACTATCCTTCTGATTTAGGTTCTAAATAATGATAAGAATATTAGCAAGCGGGAATTTTAGTAAATTTAACTCTTCTAGTGAGAATAAAAGCCATATCGCAAATTTACTTTCAAAAGAATGATTTCTTTAAGCGCTCTTTTTTATTGGTAATATTGATGTCCCAGACACTTTACATGGACATTGTGTAACAGTAAATAAATGCTACTGAAAAATACAAATCCAATATTTCTGGGCAGTCATTGTACATTGTATTATTATGGAGGAGGCAAGAGGCTACAATGTAAGCCTTAATTGGAGTACTGTCAAGTCCTGCATTATCAAGGATCATGTAATAAAAACTCAGCTTAATACAATAATCATTAAAGGAAAAGTCATCCTATTTAATTTAGCAAGTTGCTTGGAAGGAAAGCAGGAAAATCAGATTTAAAAAATTGGCGGAAATTCTTAGATAATCAGACACACAATAGGTAAGATAAGACACTTAGTTTTCATAGAATTGAGTGTTGAGATCACTAAAAAAAAATTGGTTATTGGTTAATGTTGGAAAATCATCATTTTATCATCTTTCTAAAATCTAAATCACACTGATATTAAGTCTCTATTGAAGGAGTGGATGACATACTATACTGCAGTCATGTATCTTGAGTACAGCCCTATTGGATATTCTTAATTAATGATTACTTCTCTTTCTGTCATATCATGTCTGATACATGACGTGTATATTTTCTTGTTCTTTTATGTGAGGCACCTACATGTAAGCTCTCCCTTTCTTTTATTATATTTTAAATACATTTTTTGATTACTGCACTAATATTGTCAGTATAATTTGAGAGTGTCTGTATAATGCATGTTTGTAAACCACTGATAAGTGAGAGAAACACATTTAGCAGGATTTATTTTCCTTTTGGCTATCCTAGGGTAGTAGTCAGAAGTATTTTGGTTTACTTCTTTTGTCTCTGTATTTGTTTTTGGTTCAACTTTACCACAAAATTTAATAAATTATATTTTTAAATATCATTTCAGGGAGACATTGTTGGGGGTAAATCATGAATGTAATTTGCCCCAATCATATAACAAATACAACAAAAATGCAAAATTGAGAGTTACATACAGTCAGTCATCTTGTCTTTTAAACATTGACTTTCTTACCATTTGTCCAACTCATTGCTAGCTTTCAACTCATTTTCTTATTTCCTACTTTCACATATAGTGCAGATTGTTTCCAATTACATGTATGTTTTTTAAATATGGAATCCTGCAATATAGACATCCCTCTGTGGGGTGCAACTGCATAATAGCAGAGGTCCTGGAGATAGGCTTTTTCAAAACAGAAAAAGTTTGTCTTTATTCATTGGACTTTGGATCTGAATGTACATGTACAGTACACTGCTAGGGTAGTCAACAACGAAAAATTCAAACATAAAATTGACAAAAATGTATTTTAAACAAATTGTATTATCCCTCCCAATAGTAAAGTTAATACTGTAAGCTTTGACCTTACCCATTTTGAAGTGCCATTTGAGGTCTGGGGCAACTGATTCCAAAAACTTCTTCCTCAGGTATCTGATAGAGCGTGTCCTGCGTGACGGTCTTATCAGAATGCAGTTCATCAAAGTAGATGTACATCACATGCTCTCTTTCTCTCCTCATCAGCTCTAACGCACCCTTGGTTTTACCATAAAGCCCTTCGTCGCTGTCACTCGTGCATTTCACCGTTATGAAAAACATTTTCCGCTTTCCGGGCACAGGGTCGAAACCGCAAAGATCCACCGTGATTTTAAAGAGACAGGCTTGATGGCCCAGGCAAAATAAGATGGGGTCGCAGCCTGTTTGGGTGAGGGGGCTTTGGTTAATGACTTGAGCTCCCGGAGCGACCATATCCATGAAATGTTGCCGAGCATTCGGGGGGCTGTTCGCCTCGCCTCTGCGTAGCCTGGCCTCGCGAGGCTCAGGTGATAATTTTTTGGCAATTTTATCAGCGATCGTGTACATCTTTGACCCCTGCTTGGAAGCCCATGGTCTATTTAAAGTCGACTGAGCAGTGTCAAAACGATACGATAACTCTGATATAAAATAACCACGAGGACATGTAAAAAAGGACCGCTGGTTTTCCTGCCATTTAAAGTTATGTTCAACAGAGTTTTTCCATGGCACCTCATGATATTTGACCATGGGAAGCTCTATAACTGGCCCATTAGCTGGTTGAGGAACAAGATGTCTTGGTCGAGTATCACCGGCCGGAGGTGGAGCTTTCGCCCCAGGTTTCTGTGCAGCCGGTAGCATCTGTCTCCCAACTCCAACTTGCGGAGGAGCGCCATTTGCTCTTTTGCCAAGCAAACCAGGCAAAAGTCCTCGTTTGTGCAAGTTAGGAAACCGTCTTTTCAAGTCATCTTTTACATCTATACCCTGTCCAATACAATGTTCTACTAAAAGGCAACATAGCAAAGTCCCTAACGCAAACTTCATTACTCTTCTTACTCCGCTCCGCCGCCTGAACGGCCACAGAGTTCCGGCCGAATCTTTCCCTAGGTTGTCGGGTGCACATCGTACTGCTGAGGCATCCATTTCTAGGCAACTTCTGCTTCGCTACACTTCTGCTTCAATGACGTAAAATATCCATATTTTCAATATATACATCACCCATTTATTGGTCCATAATGATCACAGGTGTATTCTTGAGTATGTTGCTACCACCTACATATCCCGTTGTGCGTTTACAGCTAAATAATCGATAATTTTTCAAGATTCGTAGGTCTTCCTGTCGCACAGTCAATAAGCTGTGTCCGGACTATTTGTGCTAGGACTGTAGCTGGCGCTATATCTAAGAATATTAAATTTGCGAATTAACGTTAAAGCTGAAAATTTTCAAGCTGTTTCTTCTATGATTAAAAAAAATACTGGTAAAGTGAAAGAAGAAAAAATCTGATAGATATTCCAATCTCATAAGTCATGGGTCAAAGGAAGTATTGTGATTTTCATGAAAGAAATCATCATCATCATCATCATCATCATCATCATCATCATCATCATTCATCATTATTTTCCTCTTCTTCCTCCTCCTCTTTTTCTTCTTCTCCTTCTTCTTTTTCTTCTTGTATTTATTATCATTTCTATCATCAGTTTAATGTTGTTATTATTATTATATTTAATAAGTAATTTTTCTTATTTTCTTATCTGTCTGTAAACATTACTATTTTAACTTATTAATCTAGTACATGACTGTAAGCTCTCGAGCTTTCGTGGTGGGTTATCCTGTTCAAGCTGACTTATTTTTTATCTAATATTATTGTATATTGGAAGCTTGTCGAATAAAATTCAATCAATCATTTTATGTTTTTACATGTATATCTTCATAAGAACATGTCGGGCCAGGTTTCTCATGCTGTCGGGTTGTAATGAAACTTTTTAGAAATGACATGAAAGAATAATTTTAATGCGTACATAAAAGATCTTGTGTAAATAGCAAGAACATAATCATACTATAAAACTTATAGAAAATAGAAGGGGGACCCCCCTCCCCCCCCCCCCCCCGCCTCCATGAGTATGTAAAACTAAACGAAAAGAAAAAATGTATAAACTCGTAATGAAAAGAGGAGAAGGGGCCGAGGAATAAATAGAGATTAGAGACAGCTTAAATAAGCCACGGCACCGTTAACGGGATGGGGGGGGGGGGGGGAGGGGCTTTGACTAAGGAATTAAAAATAAAAAATAAAAAAATTAATCTGTTCAACTTCAATCCGAAAGTTGTCATTATAGCAGGGGCGGATCTAGCTTTTTGCTAAGGGGGGGGTTTGACCAAAATAATGACGATGCGGAGCATCGTCCACGAGCCGCGAAGCGGCGAGCCGATTTTTTTTGGGGTGTTTATTTGAACCCCGTAAGTGATGTTTTCCTGGCATCTATTAACACAATGGAGACCATAAAAAGCAGTGCATGATAACGTCTTTTTAAATCAAGTAACAGTTTAATACACAGTTATATCCAGAGTTATCATGTGTTTGGTTAAGTTACCAGATGAGTTGAATATCTTCTCACAATATTTGCACTTGAAAGGGTTTCTCTCCAGCGTGCGTTCTTTTTTCTTTCTTTTTTTCTTTTTTTTTTCTTTCTTTTTTTCTTTTTTTCCTTTTTTTTTTTTTTCTGGGCCGCCCAAGGGGGGGGTTTAAACCCCCTAAACCCCCCCCGTAGATCCGCGCCTGTATAGTATATTTGCAAATAAAGAATATTTTTTGGGATGTACTTGGGGGCAAATACACTCAAGATAGTATATAGGCAACAACATAAAAACGGAGGCCAGCAACATGCATCATTCACGAACGATACAAAATGTAGTAGGCCTACGTCAATAATTACAAGACAAACAATAACTATACACTTCGAGGTGTCAGCGAACCTATTAAGACGCCAGCCGCCACTTAACTCCACATTTTTATGTCCCATATTCAAGCATTTATTATGGTCATTAATTATAAGTGAATAATATTAGCAAGGGTACGTGCGAGATACACAATAGCGAGAATATAGAGACGTGAATGCTACCGATACTAATTAATACTAATAGTAATACTGATACGTTAGGTTATGGATGATCAGCGAGAGATAATATCATCATTAAATTGCAGCTTTTGTCCCGGCTTTTGTCCAAGATAATTTGGTGTACTTGAACTAATGCTTACCTGTTGGGTAATAGTAGTTTTGGTTGGAAGCTTTCATGATATTAATCAATGCTAAGTCCAAAGCAATGTCTTACCACAAGTATTTAAAATACTAGAGATTCATTATCAAAAACATTGATGATGATCAATCGTCATACAGCAGTGCCTGTATAGAAAACTAAAACAAACAACGTAAAAAGTCATAAACAAAAATGCTAAACTAAACGAACAAAACAAAGAGGAAGGAAAGAAATAATGAAAGAAAAGAAGGATGGAAAAAAGAAAAAGGAGATATTAATGTTAATCAGTCAAATTCAATCCAATATTGACTTAAAGATACAGTCCTATACACCGCAGCGTCCCCCCCCCCCCCTCTCCCTCTCTGTCTGTCTTTCTCTCTCTCTGTCTGTCTCTGTCTCTGCTTCTCTCTCTCTCTCTCTCTCTCATCCCCTCTCTCTCTTCTCTCTCTCTCTCTCTCTCTCTCTCTCCCTCTCTCTCTCTTTCTCTCTCCCTTCTCTTTCACCTCCTCTTTCACCCTCTCTCTCTCTCCCCTCTCTCGGGCCTCTCTCTCTATCTCTCTGTCTCTAGCATTTTAGATTTCGGCAAAATTCCCGCACTACGGAGACTGACAACGAACAGAGCACGAAATTGTATTACTCTTTTTATTCTCGCTCAATACCTCTGCAAGAAAATGTTGTATAGCGCCATCACTCTACCTGTGTCGACACGATGATAAGCAGGGCAATACAATCATAATGATAAACAGTAAATTGACACACAAAATGACACACTTCCTACAAAATCTAAATGATGATAATAATAATAATAATAATAATAATAACAATAATAATGATAATATTATAACCTTATGATAATAATATTATGTCCATTTTTAAAGCGCAGCATTATCTAAAATAGCATGTCCCTAAATTATAATTCCCTGGCACAATTTTTCTGTCTGTTAGAAAGAAAATGTAGTTAAAAAAAGAAAAGAAATCCTTTCGACTATTCTACCAACTCGTCAGTAGTGACATGATTGTTTGACGAGGGAGGGGGGGGGGGGTTACAAGTCAGAACTTGTCACGGTGTTCAAAGCAAAACTGTGGCCAGACTTTGGCCGGGGAGGGGGCGGGGGTCGTGCCTCATTATGCACACTTAATCCGCCACCATTACTTCAATTTTATTTGTCTACATTGAACTAAATTTCAACTGGTCTTCATCAACTGACGCAAAGATGAGGAAGATAGTGTAAATTATATACGTAGAGCCTGCTGGTGAACCAGAGCAAATGTGAACTTTGCTAATACTAGTAATTTCGCCCATTTGCAGCAACAAAAGGCTGGATGAAGATCTTCATTCCGTGCCATAATTCACATTTTATGTGTCAGATTTATGGCTAAGCAGATGCCAAGCGCTATACCGAGTTTAGCAAGGCACTGTGGAATGAAAATAGTGGTCTGAAGAAGAAAAAAGGAGCCACGTGGAAATAAAATGTGTGGAAATGAAGCTTCATCTTATTTGCTTTATATACGTCACAAGGTTTGATATATGGATAGCATACCGCTGTATAATATGTATAGATAAAAAAAAGAAACAAAACAAACAAACAAAAAACAACCCGCCCCCCCCCAAAAAAAAGAAGATATATATATAATAAATCTGCAATAGAGGCTTAACACCGGCGAACGCATGGGCATTGTCCCTTGTAATTTCCTACCAAATGGCAACTGAGAGAGAGAGGGGAAGAGGAGGGAGTGGGGAGCGAGCGAGAGAGAGAGAGAGGAAAAAGGAGCATGAATTTTGTATTTTGTATTTTTTCTCAGCCCCCCCCCCCCCCTCTTGAGCAAAACAAATTGAGGGGGGGGTCACCCCCAAAACACCCCCTGTATACGCGCCTGGAAACAGGTATTGTGAGAACGGACCTAGGAGTGTAGAATATCCCATAAACCCTCTCATTATTTTTATCCTTCTGTTCATCTATCTTTGGATGTTTTTGACATTTATGATTCTATACTGTAACATATTGGGCCAATAGAAAGGAAAACACAATGACCTGTGGTACAATTAACATGTTCACCTTTTATGTAAATCTTAATTCCACTCAAGAACAAATATTTCTTACAGATGTTCTCATCTAAGTGGACATAAATATGTCACAGTAAAAATAATACTTCCGCCTTTTTTTTGGTGGAAGAGTCGTCAAATTGTCATCCATTTAATTTAATTGTCCGATAGTGACTAGTTACATTGGAATTAACATCAAATGGCTTCCTGTATTGCGAAAAGTAGGCTTTTTATTTATTATGTTTTATATTTTGTATTTACAGTATAATTTCCAAAGGTGCACGCAATCAGATAAAACTGTCTTCCAAATTTGTGAATGCGAAAAAGAATCGCGTAATTTCGCCACCTTTTCCTGGGACCATGTGACTGTCGTATTATTAACAATTAAAAAAAATAATAATAATGATAAGAATAATAACAACAACAATAACAATAATCCAGCGTAGGATGAAGCTGAAGTGACCAGGGTACGCCCCCTTATTTGAAGCCCACCCCCCCCCCCCCCTTCGAGAAAAAAATTGGGGGGGGGGGCTACTAAACGACAAGGAAATTCCACTACTCTAAAGCCGGGTAATAATCTCCAAGTTTGGAAGCGCTTAGTGATTGTAATAAGCGCTATATAAAAACTGAGTATTGTTTATTATTATCAATTGTTGGATACGCCGCTGCGTGTAATACACTGAAAACGATTGGTCACTTCCATTTACAATTAATCTCATCGCAACCACGGCCAGACCAGGATTTCGGTCAAAACAACCTAATAAATTGGATTTTTCGACCAACATTTGGACCAAAATTATACCGACCGAGCTCTTTGCCCAAAATACCTTATCTTATGGGTAATTTTGACCAAAGTCCTGGTCAGACTCATTTTTGTAATCTATCAATGATCGTGGCTTGAATTGACCGGTCCCTTTTAGAGTGAATTTATTTATAGCTTTGTCGGCACTTCTCATATGGACTGTAATTCAGTCGGTCACTTTTGTGGACTATATTTTCTTTCTTTCGTCAAAATCAGTGGTGTTACTAAGGGGGCATGGAGCACGCGCCCACGAATCGTATTGTGAAAAAGTTAGAGAAAAAGAAAAGGAAAGGGAAAATGATGGGAAAAGAAAATTGATAGGCCGCCAATTTCCTACCTTCCCCTAATCAATTCACTGTCTATCAATTCATACTTTATTTACCGAGTAAGACCGGTTCCCCCCCCCCCCCCCCAATGATTTAAATGCCCCCTCGGTGGCTAGACACCTGCTACGCCACTGACCAAATTATGTGTCCATCGTATCGCGTGAGAAAATGGTCAAGACAACAGCTTGTCAAAATAATACAAACTGTAAATTGGACTGGACTGGACTTTGGCTCTCTAGCCCTATAACTCCTAATCAGAACGAAGATTATGTCTCTCATATTATTAATTGCGATATCATACTTCATCTGAGCCGGATTTTACGAAAAAATATCACTTTTTTTGTTAGGCCTGTGGCTATAGTCCTAAATCCTATAACATATTTTGCTAAAAGTACGCTGAATCACCAAAAGGTGTGATTTTCAAAAAGGTGGAATTCGTTCCGTATTTGTTATATTTTGTTTCATTATTTGGCAATTTATGACATTTCGGTTGAAATGTACGGAAATTAACCGTCTACTTATATTATGTAATATATTTTTTTTTTGATTAGATTTGATTTGATTTATTGGTTTCTGCATCTTTTTTTTTCTTCATCATTCGTTTTCATGAACATAATATGGTTTGATACAATATTTTAAGTGTATATAATTTTATACAGATAATAAACGAAATTAAACAAATAATTGAATGCATAATTAACATACATTAGATGCAGGAGGGCTACAGAAATGAGCAAAGTAGCTTGACGTGCCCGCAGCCCTCAACTTAGATACAACAATACAAACATAAATAAAAAGAGTGTGACTTGCAGAGAAGAAAAGTAAAGGGGAGAGAAGAAAAGGAAAGGGGAGAGAAGGAGCGTTGGTCATACTACAATAAATCTCATACATCATTATTATGCAGATTGTTTGATTGTGCGGCCACAGCAATACTTCTTGGGGTTTCCATGTTGCACCACAACTGAAAAAATACGGGGAACAATAGAATGATTTGTACGATTTCAAACGCATTTGAAATTCAATATTTTCCTCCCATACATAATAAAAGAATCGCGGTGACACGTTTTTTCTCAGTAATTAGTTTTGTAATATTAGTTAATTGTCATACATTTAATTTTAAAAAGAATCAAGGTTACACATTTTTTCTCAGTAATGTATTTTTATTATGGAACAACAGTTTTTAATGAATGGAGGTTTTTATGTCATGTTGGTATTTAAAAAAGAAGATTTGTTCTTTCTTTGAAAACGAGAAAAGGATAGATTCGTTATACCGGATTCAACTTTTAATGTCATCGTGCATGGCTGTCATCAATAATTATGTCACATTCACAGTCACAAGATGCCGACTTACGAACATTATCATGATTATGGCTTCAGCGGTTCCTTAATAAATACTTGAATAGCGCCCCTTATTTAGTTACAAATACATGTATGATATGACATGCGAATCTTATTAAATGCAGATGAAGAGTGAAACACTGATTTTATGGTTAAAACTCAAAGTATAAGTAATAACTGGCTAAGATCGTTTCTAAAAACCCTTCTGATGGACGAGTTTGACTTAGTTAATCATTATAAATCAACAACATTTTTTTGAGAGGCGTATCTACAAGGGGGAACGGGGGCACGCGCCCAAATCGCAATTTCGAAAGAGAGAAGAGAAGAGAGAGAGAGAGAGAGAGAGAGAGAGAGAGAATTAGAAAGAGAGAGAGAGAGAGAGAGAGAGAGAGAGAGAGAGAATATCCCATAAACCCTCTCATTATTTTGTATCCTTCCGTTCATCTATCTTTGGATATTTTTGACATTTAGGCCCCTATGATTCTGCTGTAAGATATTAATGCAATAGAAAGGAAAACATAATGACCTGTGATACAATTAACATTTTCACCGTTCATATAATTCTTATTTCCACTCGAGAACAAATATTTCTTACAGCTGCTCCTCATCTTAATATGTCACAGTAAAAATCATACTTCCGCCTTTTTTTTTGGAAGAGTCGTCAAATTGTCATCCATTTAATTTAATTGTCCGATAGTGACTAGTTACATTGGAATTAACATCAAATGGCTTCCTGTATTGCGAAAGTAGGCTCTTTATTTTTCATGTTTTATTTGTCTGTGTAAGTATAATGTCCAGAGGTGCACGCAATCAGATAAAACTTTCCTCCAAATTTGTGAATGCGAAAAATAATCGCGTAATATCGCCACATTTTCCCGGGACCTGTGACCGTCGTCATTATTTAATTAATGTTGATAATAATATTAATACAAATTATAATACTAAAAATTACAATTATAATAATAGTGATAAGAATAATAGCAACAATAATATTAATAATGATAATGACACTGATGATAATAAAAGTGATAATGATAATAATAATAACAACAATAATGATATGGAAATTGAGTTTTCAAGGTCTTCCATCCAATCCATTTATCGGACAAACTGCTGTTTTTAAAAATAATTTGTTTGCAGCAGTAAAATCTATCGACTTGGGACAGTGGCGTATCCATCCAGCATAGGATGAAGCTGAAGTGACGATGGTACGCCCCCTTATTTGAAGCCCCACCCCCCCCCCCCCCTTCCGAAAAAGGGGAAGTTTCCTTAACACGTGGGGGCTACTAAACGCCAAGGAAATTCCACTACTGTTTATCAATTCTTGGATACGCCGATGCTTTGTAATACACTAAAAACGACTGGTCATTTCCAATTAATCTCATCGTAACCACGGCCCGACCAGGATTTCGGTCAAAACAACCAAATTAATTGGATATTTCGACCAACATTTGGACCCGAAATTTAACCGACCGAGCTCTCTGCCCAAAATACCTTATCTTATGGGTAATTTTGACCAAAGTCCTGGTTAGACCCGTTTTTTTTATCTATCAATGATCGTGGCTTGAATTGACCGTTCCCTTTTGTCGGTCACTTCTAAAAGGGACTGTAAATCAGTCGGTTACTTTTGTGGAATATATTTCCTTTCTTTCATCAACATCAGTGATGTAACTAAGGGGGCAGGGAGCACGTGCCCCCGAATCGTATTGTGAAAAAGTTAGAGAAAAAGAAAGGGAAAGGGAAAATGATGGAAAAGAAAATCATAGGCCGCCAATTTCGTACCTTTCTCTAATTAAATCCCTGCTTTACCGATTCATACTTTATTTACCGAGTAAGACCGGTGCCCCCCTAATGATTTAAATGACCCCTCGGTGGCTAGACATCTACTACGCCACTGACCAAATTATTTGTGCTTTGTATGGCGTGAGAAAATGGTCAAGACAACAGCTTGTCAAAATACTACAAACTGTAAATTGGACTGGACTGGACTTTGGATCTCTTGCCTTATAACCCTTAATCCGAATAAAGATTCTAATTATAACGTTCTCATAACTGCGATATCATACTACATCTGAGCCGGATTTTTTTTGTTAGGCCCATGCCTATAGTCCCTAAATCCTATAAACTATCTTGCTAAAAGTACACTGCAATCACCAATAGATGTGATTTTCACAAAGTAGGAATTCGTTCCGTATTTCTTATATTTATTACATTCTTTGGCAATTAATGACATTTCGGATGAAATGTACGGAAATTAACGGTCTATAATGCAGTGACAAGTTTTTTCTCAGTAATCAGTTTTGTAATGTTAGTTAATTGTCATACATTTCATTAATAAAAGAATCAAGGTTACACATTTTTTCTCAGTAATGCATTTTATTATGGAAAAACATTTTTTTATGAATGATAGCTTTATGTCATGCTGATATTTAAAAAAGAAGATTTTGTATTTCTTTGAAAACAAGAAAAGGATAGATTTGTCATACCGGATCCACCTTTTAATGTCATCCTGCATTGCTGCCATCAATATGTATTATGTCACATTCACAGTCACAAGATGACGATTCACAAACATTATCATGATTATGGCTTCAGCGGTTCCTTAATAAATACTTGAATAGCGCCCCTTATTTAGTTACGAATACATGTATAATTAAATATGACATCTTATTATATTCAGATGAAGTGTGAAACACTGAAATTATGGTAAAACTAACAGTATAAGTATAACTGGCTAAAATCATCTCTAAAAACCCTTCTGATGGACGAGTTCGACTGAGTTAATCATTAGAGAGAGAGAGAGAGAGAAGAGGGACATAAAAGGAGAGAATGGGGAAGGATGAGAATAGGACCCTCTCCCCATAATAATTAATGGCCTATAGGAAAGTCGAATTTCATTTTCAGAGTAAAACCGCTCCCTTTTATGATGTCAGCCCCCATCAATAGCTGTCTTCATGCTATACCACTGTATTTGTGCATGCCATAATGTTACCATTTTTTTGTTACTAGAATTTGCATTTCATTAAAACACATACAATAACATCAACCCTGCAGGCATAAGCATTTCTTTGTGATGAAATAGCATGAAATAATATGGATGATCAATACAGGCGAGTGAAAGTCGATTCATACCATCAAACTAACTTTAAACCGAAGATAATTTAAAAACTACAAAAACCTCGGTCATTCGATATAATATAATTTCTTGTTCGGTCTATTTCACGGCGTCGTTTCACGAAACCGTCTTAAGTTCAAGTTTGCCGATATCCCAATAAAACACGTATATTAAATTTAACACGCGTTTCAATATAGGATGTCGTTTAATTTAAACATCTGACTGTCTCGTAAAACGTCGCCCTGATGTCGGTGGTCATCATCCGATGACTATTGTACCGTTAAGCGAAATCATTATCGGTAAGTTTAAAATTTAAATTAGCAATGATGAATACGCCTAAAATGTAACAACGAAACATATTTACCCTGCAGTTAGATAACCCAGTAATGTCAAAAGCATCCGTTCATTTTCCAGAGCTATACAGGCCTGATGTACAAAACCAGAGTTTGAATTATTCATATATATATTATATATCCATCAAGCCTCTAAATTAATCCAAGACATTAGGACTTTGAATTATTGATATTCCCATTCGCAGAAGACACGGTGGTACATGTTTTGGAAATTTAACGCCCGGGGCAACTCGTTATTATTATGTGCACGACATTTTGGAGGGAGCTGTCACAGGTTATACGAGACTACCTATTTATATTACATGGGAATTGAAAAAGGGTGTTTAGAATTAGGGCGTTGATCCAATCTCAAAGATGGGGGCACGAACCGTCTCTCTTAACTCCATCCAGGGGCGGATCTAGCTTTTTGCTAAGGGGGGGGTTTGACCAAAATAATGACGATGCGGAGCATCGTCCACGAGCCGCGAAGCGGCGAGCCGATTTTTTTTGGGGTGTTTATTTGAACCCCGTAAGTGATGTTTTCCTGGCATCTATTAACACAATGGAGACCATAAAAAGCAGTGCATGATAACGTCTTTTTAAATCAAGTAACAGTTTAATACACAGTTATATCCAGAGTTATCATGTGTTTGGTTAAGTTACCAGATGAGTTGAATATCTTCTCACAATATTTGCACTTGAAAGGGTTTCTCTCCAGCGTGCGTTCTTTTTTCTTTCTTTTTTTCTTTTTTTTTTCTTTCTTTTTTTCTTTTTTTCCTTTTTTTTTTTTTTCTGGGCCGCCCAAGGGGGGGGTTTAAACCCCCTAAACCCCCCCGTAGATCCGCGCCTGCCATCCAGGTCCAGGCCTTTAAATTGAATTATTTATCGCAGAATTTGAGCCATTTTTGAAAAAAAGGTGTTTCAGTGAAATTATAGAGCGTCGATTTAATCTCCAGGATGGGGGGGGGGGGGCACACATATCAACCGTTATCAAATGTTACATATAATATAGGGACTGTCCCTTTCCACCCCCCCCCCCCGTTCGACATTTCTACATGGTATCATTTAGCGCATAAATCAATCTATGTCACTTTTCAATGTCATAACTATTTTGTCAGGATGTTTCGAGGATATAGAACGGTGGGACGTCATATTAGCCGAGTTGTCAAGGTAGCTAGTTCCAAACAATTTTGTGCTCAACAATGGCGTTGTGATCACACCAGCTCCAACCATTGAATTTGCCCTGCCCCAGTCCGTTGTTTGAATGGTGTCGCGGTGAACCTCATGCGCAAGCTATGTTGTTTGGAACCCGTAGCCGAGACGACGAGCGAGTATGACGTTAAGGCTCGGTCCCACTGCACTTACGGATACAAAGAGGATGTAAAACGTAAAAAAATCTTGCCATCCGTTGGAAAAACGCTATGCATCCGTTGTGTACTCATTGCATACGTGTTTCATACGCTCTATCCGTCGAGCATCCGTCCACTGTGATTTCATCTGCGCAAAAAGTTTTGAGCTGCACAAAACTTTTAGAACGGATGAACTTCCACCGTGTACGATGTAAATCCGCGACAAATACGAGCGACAAACGTTCTTTGTCCGTTATCATCCGTTAAACGTCCGCTGTATCCTCTCTGCATCCTCTGGGCATCCTCGCAACTCACATCCGCTGCAGCTGAAAACGGAAAGAGGGAGGAAAGATAAGGTACATGGAACGTCTATACATCGTTAGTAGCACGGAAATAGAAAGGATGTAAGCGTATGCATCTCGTATATAAAGTATTCAAAGCTGTCATCCACTTCCATCCGCTTTCATCCGCTAGGCTTCCGATGAACATCCGTTTAACATCCCCGCTACATACTACCCACGTCCGTTATTTTCCGTTCTGTTTTCGCAAATTTTCGCAAATTTTGTCAATTTCGGGAGAGGATGAAAACGGATGGAGCCACACCCGAAATTTTGCTCGTCCGCTGTGTCCGTTATGCATACGTTTTGTGTCCATCGGCCAGTGGGACCGGGCCATTAGTACCGGTACTCTAAACTTTTCAATGTCAAAACTATTGTGTCAGGAAGTTACGAGGATATAGAGTACCGAAATGCTAACGTCATAATCGCTCATAGTCCAGGTAACTGGTCCCAAACAAAACAACAGTACAAAATTGTTTGGAACCAGCAACTATGACAACTTGGCCAGTTTGACGTCATACTTCGGTATTTTATAAGGGTTCGAATAAGTTCAGGAAGTACTGTCGCATCCAACGCACAAAATAAATCTAAATGTTAGTTTTATTTCAGTTAACAGTGCTTCATGTAAAGTTGGGAAAAGGGCACTTAAATGTTTTTGTTTGTCTTGTTGTTGGTGTTTTTTTTTTGGGGGGGGGGGGGTGGGGAGGGGGCTACCCAATCGTCACAATATTATTTGCTCATAAAATAAATATCTCATATCTATTTTTACAAGGCTCAAACCTCATTATAGCATACTCCGATGGATTTATACATTTATTTCCGTATACATGCAGTTGTTAATAAATTTCTTCTCGTAGAGAACAGATTTGTCATCGGAAACATAATTTCGACTTTTTTTTTCTTCTTCTGAACTTAATATTTTAACGAGTCAGACACACGAATTGCTCTTGATTAAAGTGATTCTTGCCTTTTAACCACTGTCCACTTTGTCACATCTTTCTTCATCGGATCACCTCCCTGATCGGATATGCTCTTTTTTTACTCATTGTGTTACTCTTATCCTAATATACAAATATAAACGAATAAACACGAATATAAACAAAAATAAAAAGTGGACATCGACCAAACTAAGAGACTTAGTTCTTCATTTCTCGGTTCAGTCAATGTCTACTCTGTCACACCTTTCTCCTTTGGATATGCTTCTTTCTTCAGTCACTATTTCATTCGTATCTGAATGGCCATGAGATGAAGGTGTATCCACAGAACAAAATTTAATGTCGGTCTCCCCGTAATTTTCTTGAGGCGTTTCACTTGGTGCAGAGACTACTCGGGGTCTTCAGCTGTGCAGCTCGTCGGGTGAGACGCTGACGATTCGGCCACACCAAGCCGCAGTGACATCTCCGGATTTTCAGCATCATCTGTAAATGTCCGGTGTGCCTCATCATCCTTCACTTCATCAGAATGGTAGGAATTTGAATTGTTAGCGTTACCCAGGTACGGTGTGGAACATCCGTTACTATGCTGGATATAGTTTTCGAGCTCGCTTGGACTTATCGTCGATGCGTTATTTAGCGAAGAGATGGCGGGATCGCGGTCAATGCTGTCCCTAGATGACCGATCGCTAGAAGGTGAACCACTACCACTGCCCGAAATCGCAGTTTCGTCAGTCAACTGCCTGGAAACCTCTGGCGCATCTATTTGTAGGACAATTCGTCCATCTTTAACACTTGACCCACGGTTCACCGATGACTTCTTTTGGCCGGATGTTTCTGAGGGTGTTTGTTTTTGCCCGTCCTGGGAACCGAACCTTCGAGAGGCCGAGGAGTCGCAAACTTGTTCAGCCCTCCTCTGGACGTGAGCCAGGGTCATTCTGCGTAGCTCCTGCGCCGTGTTGCGATGGGGCTGTCTCAGGATGATATAGCACTTGGGGAAATAAAGGAACCCCATGAAGATCCAGGGGCTTGCCACCAGGATAGCATTCTGGAAGAGAGCCTTCATGCTGCCGCTGGAGAGGAGGAAGCACATGAAGCTCATGAACCACAACAGGAGGCTGAACCCCATGCTCTTCGCGATCAGTCGGGCTTCTCCGAAGTTCTCCGGAAGATGACGGGCTCTATACGCGAGCACAAAGGCAAGGACAACGATAACCCAGTTGTAAAGCCATTGGACCGGTAGAGCCAAAAGTCCGTAGTTGCACTCGACGTACGTTATATGCGCGACGTGGCTATCAATGTACGACACACCCGGTGGTGCAAACAGGAGATAAACCGCCACAGCCACAGCCTCGATCAGCACAAGAACCAAAACGGCTAGAAACTGAAGATGGCGCTGCAAGAACAGGTTACTGTGCATCAGGTCCGGCAGTTTGGCCTCGAAGATGGACAACACCCCTTTAGTCTTGACCAGGTAGATGGACGCAATCATCGTGATCATGGGTCCTTGTAGACCCACGTGGACCATGCACTGCTGGACCGTGGGGAGCCCGATGTGGAGGATCGGAGCCACTAAGGCCACGATGGTGCATACGAGGAGAAGGAGACTCAACTCGCGGTTGGCTGCCTTGACGATGGGCGAAGCGTGGTGGTAGGCGATGACGACCAGGACGATGAGGTTCACGAGGATGCTGAAGGAACAGAGGATGATGTACACCAAGGCCGGAATAGAGTCCCAACGGAGGTAGTCCAGGTACCGAGGCTCGCAGGACCCTAAAGTGACGTTGAACCAATAACCTTGAGGGCATTTCTCACATCGCATGGAACCTATAATAAAATAAAAAATCAATATTAGATGATTTTCCCAGCGCTGTACGATCGTGGCAGTTTGATCTTTTAAATGTATGAATTTAAAAGACATATATTACTGTATCAACTATTCATGTGCTAAAAATATGTATTGCAGTCAATTCATAGCATATCATTCATTTTTTTTTGGGGGGGGGGGAGGCAGGGTGAGGAGGGGTGATCATCCTACTTCAAAAATGACGAGATTAAACGTGCATTCTCATTCGCTACAGTTTCACTGATACACGCTTATGATCTTAAAACATTTTGCGCCTAAAACTTGACCCTGCCGCATACTACTTGCCAATGTCCAGGAACCCCTCTTTTCCGCGACCTCTCATCTCCCCCACCCCTTCCCACTCTCTCTCTCTTACTCTATATCTCTCCCTTTCTCTTCCTTTTCCCCAGCTCTATTTCTCTGACTCTGAATCCCCACTTTTTTTCTTTCTCTCCTCCTTCTATCTCTAACTGTTCTCCTCCCTTTCTTAATCCCTCTTTCTCTCTCCCATTTCTTCACTTCCCCCCTTATTCCTTGAGTAGGTACTTTATGAAAGGAAACGTATGTTATAATATTGCTTATAAAATTCATTAAATTTTGGTATCAGTTCCATGAAAATCAAAATGATAAAAGAAAAACCGTAGAAGTGCTAATTATTATTTCGAGTATTGCTACAGTTTCATTTATATTCTTCCCAGAAACAATTGTCATTGGGGTTCCCTCTATCAAAATTATATCAGATAGGAAAGTAACATTTCCCGTCAGTTCAACGAAATCGGGCACGCGATTCTTTATTTACTGGGTGTAAGCCAAAAATGTGTTCAAAACAATTGAAATTTCTCCCAGGAAACATTTCATTTATAAAAGAAATAGTCCATGTTTAATATGTTTCATTTGTTAATATTTCTCCCAGGAAGCATTACGTTTATACAAGAAATAGTCCATGTTTAATATGTTTCATTTGTTAATATAAAACAGAGTTTCCAATACCAGGAACTTATCAAATTCAGAACATCGGGTTGATTCCTAACTAACCAATAATTCTCATATCATCACTCTGTTTCCCAAAAAATTGGTGTCATTGAATTGAGGAAAAATAACAAGAAAGAGTATCGTGAAAATTTGTCTTTTTCAGTTATTGCTCAAGAAATTAGGGCAAGTGACTTGCGGCAATTATTACTACATAACGAAGAAAAATTATTTTAAGGTATAACACAACTTAAGGTTTAATATATAACAAAGGAACACTTTACATGGCATTGAAGTTTATATTTAGGACATCTTTGATAATTATTTATAGAAATATAGAGAAAATATTTCCGTACAGGCCAGGTCATTTTTTTTTTTAATTTCACATTTCACGTTTAACATCGAAAAAAATATAAATAAACGAAGAAAACGTTATAAAACTAGAAAAATAGCAGCGAAAATAATGGGGAAGAGGTGGTGAAAAAGCGATAAGACCCACATCAACAACCTCCTCTCAATTAGAGGCCTTGTAAATAAGCATATATCATTTTCCGATTTAGACCGGTGCCCCCGGCCCCCATAATGCCAGTGCCCCTTCAATGGCTGGACTCAAGCTTTGTCACTGGTCCGATGAGGGTCACGTGAATATGCATGAGCCATTGGGCCATGTAATATCGAGTACACTGGCTGACCCAGAAGTCTCTGGCATGAAGGGGGGGGGGGTGAGGAAATTCTGTGACAAGAATAAAAAAAAGAATAGCAAGCCATACGTCTCCTTTAACTTTAACCCTCTTTTTTTTGGGGGGGGGGGGAGGGGCGCTGGTGGGGGAACTATCCCCGTGCCCCCGAACCGCCACGGATTCTACGTCAAGCTTACCATCAAAAGTTAAGTTGAGGCGTCCCTCGCAGTACAAACAGAGGAAACAGCAGGACGGTTGCCCTGGCAACGAGAAGCGAGAATGGGAGGATGGGCAGGCCACAGAGCAATGGCTTTCTGGAATCTGAGAAGAAAAGACAGATGGAAGATTGCAATTCAATGGAGAGGTTTGTGGATTATCGGTAGGATAACAACGAATGTACTAGACAAGGGATGTAATAAACCAACAAGGGATGTAAGACGAGAGTCGTTATGGATATTGCGAGGGTTTTAACCAGATTATCGGATAATGTAGTAAAATGAGAGTACGAGAAATGAATTAAACTGACGCCTCGTGCAACGGCATTACCATAATTTTCTCTTGATCTTTAGAGAGCATTATGCAAGATCCCCTTAATGTATAATTACGTAGCTTACTGTGATACATGTCTGCTTGAAGTGTGTGTGTGTGTGTGTGTGCGTGTGGGTGTGAGTGTGAGTGCGACCGAGTGTGTGTGAGAGTGTGTGTGTGTGAGTGTTTGTGCGTCCGTGTGCGTGTGTGTGTGTGAGTGTTTGTGTGCGTGCGTGCGTATGTCTGTGGGTGTGGGTGTGAGTGGTTTTAAGTGTGCGTCAGGATGCGTGAGAGTGTGCGTGTGTGTGAGGGTGTGTGTGTGTGGGTACTCTAATTTTCCTAGACACTGAATATAATTATGTTACTTACTCAAGGTCTCTGTACACAAAAAAGTACGCATTAAGGCTGTTTTATGGGACAGGTGCAATGTCCGAATAAAGTTCATCACGATTTATTAAGGAAGTTATGAACATGAAACCGATACAGACAATGTTATTATTAAGAATATCCCAATAAAATAAATATGTCATTTTGTAAGCGAACAAAGAGAGCTTCCTTTTCTGTTGCTATTGCATTTCAAAACTTCGCTCACATAAAATTCCCCTCGCAATGCACGATGCGGAGGACCTTGTGATTTATTATCGATGAATTGAAACCGATAGAGACACAATAATGACCAGTTTCATCGATTAAAGATTATCAAGGGGATTCCCGATCAATCTATATATTTAAGGCTTGTCACGTGTGACACAATTAATGTCTGATTGTCATGATGCTTGGTTAGGTGTGAATTAGCCTTTGGTTTCATATTAACGATCTGATCCCTTTATATCACAACCAGAGTTTTCATTTAAATAGAGCAGCACTCTGTAACCTAATAGGGAGTGGACCTAGATTGAGATTGAGAAATGATTAGTCATACCCAGGATAGGTAGAGTCTGATATCACATGAAGTCATGTGAATTTAAAAATGTTCGCCTCACCTCATACGCTTTCATTCGTGTGTGTGTGGGGGTGGGGGAGGGGGGTGATAGTGAGTAATATTTTGATTATTTTGTGACGGTCTGCGAAATCACATCATATCCCACTTGCAACGAGAGTCATCTCAGACTAATGTCACAATCGGATTTGTTAAGGGGAGGGGAGTGGGGGGGGGGGGGGGGAGTGGGAGGGGGACGGGGTCTGATTCCTTTATCTGTGGCCCAAAGCTTATCATTCATTTTCGTTATTAATTTACTGAAAAAAAATCTCCGACAATATTTAAACAAAAGAAGAAGACCATCATAATTAATGACAACGACGACGAGGACAGCAACAACCAAAATAAATACAACAACAATAACCGTACGTAGAGTATGATGCTGAGTTTCTTCATGGAGTTACTAAAGCTTGGTTTCTTCGAGACCGTAGCGTTGTAAGGCGTTTAATCGGATGAAAGAAAGAATAATTAACTAGGGATACTGCTCTTGGGATACCAGCTACGATCAAAGGAATGCAATTTCATCAATTCATCTGGTGTTGTTTTAATTGATCGTATATAACCTCAAATTGTTTGCAGATGACGTCCAAGAATTATTTAACGGTGCAGTGTTATAGGGCCGTATGAAACGAAGACGGAAACAATCTTAATTATTAGTGTGGGACTGCGACTTAAGTGTTTTAATCAAGGAAGGTTAGTGGAAGAAAGGGAAATTCCATTATATTTTGAAATTATGAGGAAAAAAGAATACACACAATATATTCATAGAAAAAGGAAAGAAGCATTTTGGAGCAGTTTTGTTTAGGAAATCCCATTATAGTCTGACTTTATGAGGAAAAAGGAAAACACACAATATAATTATTATTAGAAAAAAGAAAGAAGCATTTTGGAGCAGTTTTGTTTGGGAAATGTACCTTCTATTTTTAGAATTCGAACATAGTATCTTCAATTTTATATTGTATATTTATTTGAGATTTGAATATTGACAAGGAAATATTAGTTTAGAAATAATTGAGCCTATGTAGTCCTACTAGAAAACAAAACAAAAACAAGTTTTACTCATCATCACATGATTGGTATAATGGATTAAAATAGACTGATGCATGGATGATTAAACTAAAGAAATAAACTTTCGAATTGAGAATATATAAACAAATTATGAATTTATGAAATGAGATATTACGTATGAATGACTGTTTTGTGTGTGCTAGAAAACAAAGATATATTATGTATTAACATGTTTATATAATATCACATGATTATGAATGGAATGAATGAGAGCATGAGAAAGTGGTATAAGGCAATAAAAGAAAGTCAAGAAAAGGCAAGAGAAGAGAGTCAAGAAAAGGCAAGAGAAAGCTCAAATGAAAAAGATACCGTAAAGGAAAAAAGGTTATGGAATTTATTAAAAGTGTTAAAACAACATTAATTACCCTTCTCATTCTTTACCTAACATGAATTATTAAATATCATGAGCTATTGTCTATCATACTTATGAAAAATGGAAAAATCATACAAAAATAAATACACAAAGTCCACTTTTGCCACCAATGCTTAAATAATAATCAATTTTTAGTTTTATTCACCAAAAATAGATTCTTGGATCGAATTCATTCCGACAATTCTGACGAGGTAAACATTTTAGGGGATTTTTGGTTATCGCGTCGATATCTTTTGTATGTCCTAATATGGTCAACTCTATGGATCATTGATGATGTGATCACGTGACTTCTCTCCATCAAAAGGAATATCAATTATCTCCGCCATGGTAAGTAGTTTTGTTTAACTGCCACTTATAGTCCCTCGGGTTAATAGCGCGCTATACATCCTTTATTTCTAAAGGATTTGTTCAAGAGGTTCGAAAGAGGGGATTTTCCACATCTACGCTATACTTCCTTCTTGAAGAGAGTGGTATTCATATTGTATGTTAATGAGGCCATTAGTGTTAGTCTTGTAGACGAGGAAATTGTATTCCCTTTTTGGAATTGCAAACATTTATAGGGAACATTAGATGCATTTGAAATCATATACAATAGTAGAACCAAGGAGTCTTAAAAGCTGGAGCCATATCTAGCTCATTCCCTTTGTCCCATCTTCGATGCCGCCAAGAGAAAACATGTCAGGCATGTGCTTATCTGGATCTTCCTTGCAGATACGTAGACAAAATATTCCTGCCTAGCTGCAAACTAAAGGGCAACTTCCAAAGGGAAATATGATTTTGTAATGATAAGTTCTTTTCGCTACCACTCGTCTGATAATACGAGCAGTTCACATTGCTTACCTTTACAGGAGGCAAGCGAAAGGAAATGGAGCAAAGTTTCCTGAAATATTAATCACAATTACTCGACTGGGCATGTGTGGGCACTAATCTGACATTATAACACCATAAAGAGCTGTACTTGAACAAATTCACTTTTTATTTTCGTGTGCCAGAAGAAATCGGAAAAGTGTCAAATTGCAGGTTTTAGGATTGTACAATTTTACTGTTTTTTCACAAATTAAAACTGCTATTACACAATGTAAGCAGTTTCTTGACACAATAGGCATTTGTATTCATACTTTATCATCTGTTCGATTTTTCCCTTGTTAGTTCAAATAAAAAGGGAAATATAAACGATATTTCTTTGTGAAAAAAATCACTAGTCAAGCTTTCCAATAATGTTGGCGGCATCGAACCTCGGACATCAAAGGTAGGTAACGGCACACCTGCAGATTCTATTATGCAACCTTAGAAAACGGCAGCTGCTTGAAACAATTTGTTGGCAGTTGGAACTCCAGCTCTTAACACTCCTTGGTAGAACCGGGATCGCAACTATTGTCGGAAAATTAATCAAGGGCCATTTCAACACCATGTTGTATGCCATTGTCATGTTCGCACATTTAAATAGGTGACGCACACGACTATTGAAATTGCCTAAGGGTGATTTTTCGAATGTATTTGCTAGTGATTTCCCCAAATATTATACAAATAATACACATCAGTGAGGGCACTAGTAAGAATTACCCACACAGGGTACCTTTTGTAACAGTCTAACACAGGGTGCTAGCCGAGGGTGTTCGGACTGTTTTGAAGGTACCGAGTGTGAGTAATTTTACTAATACCCGAACAATATGATGTGTATTATTTGTTTTATAAGATTTATGTTTTATTGGTTTTATAACATGATTTTACTAATGACCGGTCATTAGAATTGGATATTGACCGGTCCTTATCCAAATAACGCGTTAGGCAAAATAAATGCCTGCTCATGTGTACGCTTTCAACCAATCATTTGATTAGGATCCACGTCATCATCTTATAAAGCTTTCTGACGAACCAATAATCATGTGAGAAGGTCAGGATAAGGGCAAGAAACTATTCAATTATTTATTTTCCTATTCTCATCTTGCTGGTAATTCCAAATGAAAGTGAATATGATTCCAACATCGGTAAATACACACGTGCCCTAAAGATTAGTGTAACTATCGTATTCCAGTGTAATGCAACCAGTGTATAAATAAATCTGTGGCATAATTCGTATCACTTTCAAATTTATATTTGTATTTTTTCTCAGTCCTTCGTCATGTTGCAACCTCATGACTAAAGTGGGTTGAATATGTGTAACCAAAATAAAACTAAGCGAAGGATACACGACCGATGTGTTGGCTCCGTCAGTAGAGCGTCCGCCTCACAACCGGGAGGTCGTGGGTTCGAACCCCGGCCGCGTCATACCAAAAGACGTTAAAAGACGGGAGTTGCTGCTACCTTGTTTGGCGTTCAACACTACAGGGATATAGCAACGTCGATCTGGCGCTGCTCAGTTGCTGCCGGGCTCAAGATCAATTGGGCAAACAAAACAACAACAAAAAAAATCAATTTTCGGTTTAACTTAATAAAATTTGGAGTGGACTTTAAAAGATTATTATTATTATTGTTGATACTAATAATGCCTGAACTTTGAACAAGTCTTAATAATTCGTTTCTATTTTCTTACGTCAAATCATACTTTAAGATAAATATATCGTAAATGATAAAAACAATGTATTAATCGGCTCCGTATCATGACTTACCATTCCCTTGCCCGTTGGCCAGATCACGAGATCATCGTCGATAAGAATCATTTCGGAAGAAAGACCGTTCTCCATATATCGTCCTATGAGCACACTCCCTCCTTCACTGGTATTCGTCTCTCGCCCAGATGATGCGATCCGCCCCGCCCTGATGTCAAATCCCCATGTCAACACGCTCATCCTCCCGTTCAATCCAAGCCCACCGCCAAACCTGTTCATTGAATGACTCTCGTTTGTTGATGGGAAGACCTCTCGCGTCATGACGTGGTCGAACATCGATGTCGACGAGCACGACGACGAGTTCGGGGTATTAGAGGACGCGCAGGTCGCGTGGTTTGTTATCATCCGGACTGCCATGTACATGTCGACGCGTTCTACTTCCACTGTCCCGTTCTCGACTCCTTGGCAGATCGCACCAGCACGATCACGAAACCATGGATGACCACGAGAGGAGCAGTTTGATCTCCTCGAACACCAGTCGATAAGGAAATCATCGAAGCTTCCCCGTAGTGAGTACAATGTCGGTGAGATATGGAGTGTCCAACCATCTCCTACGATGTTTCGATGTCCATGGTCCAAACAGGCCAAGATCCATACCCGATCTATATAGAGGCAATTAAAAGATATATCCTAATTGAAAAAAAGAAACTTTTTGAAACCGACATTTCGTTTTATAAATGATAAATAAATTATTAAACTAAATCTTCACTAAACAAACTTGTGACACAATCGTGGAAAATATTCAAAGTGTTCATTTAATGATGAAGTTGAATGAAAATTCAATTAAATTTGAATGGCAACAATTTGACCGAGGAAGAGGAAAAATATATTTAAAAAGATAGAGAGGGGGGGGGGGGCGTGAACCATAGCAAATGGTCTTGTTAATATACGTCCCATCGACGTTGCCCGAAGTAAGACGGGTGAACCCCACCTATCCCCTCCACCCCCTCTACCCCCGATGCCGACGCCCCGATTAGGCCTGAACCGTGTGGTTCAGACCTTGGCTTGAGAAACGCATCAATTCAAATGACTGGAAGAAACGATTGTGACTTTATACTTGAGCAGGTGTTCAGTTTCCTTTTCATTCGCGGGGAGTGTGGACTAAAAATGTTCCGAATCTTAATTGACTCCAGTAACCAGGGTAACTGATTTGAAAGCGGGTACACACTTTATATAGATGGTTTCAGAAATGCACTCAAATGTTATTTTCTCCAGCAATTTGAACAATGACGGAACGACAGCTCTTTGAAATTACTATTTTTGTTAATACGTTTTTGCTCGCTTTTTCATCTCGCACCCATGCCTAGCATGCCTAGCATCTCCCCAGTGAAGTGGATAGTGCACTGTAACAGTGCAGAATCGTAATATAATCCAGTTACCAGGGTAACCGTACAACTTATTTTCTCCATTAGGTAACCGATCTGTTTCGTAGTAACTGATTGAAAGAGAGACCCACTTTACACGGTTTCAGGATTAAATCAACCAATCAAAACACGCTTTATTATTATTAGAAATAGTAATACATTTATTATATAATATGTCTTGTTTACCCAGGGTAGCCTCAATATTATTCATACTGTTCTCCCTGTGGGCCCTGTAATCATAATAATTATTACACCAGCTTTAGCCGAGCTACCATGAAAAGGCGCTCAAGCATTCAAGGAACTTCTTCCTAACGGGGACCAATCACCTCACCTGGGTGGAGTGTGGCAAATTTATATCAATGTCTTGCCAAAAGACATTTAGTGCGGCGGCGGGACTCGAATCGCGAAACACGCGATCCAAGTCCGTGCCGGAGACGTATTCACTAGACCACGACACCTCTGGGTCACTGGATCACAACATCACAATTACATACGTATGAAAGGAAACGAGGGTTTGTTATTTTGAAGAAATCAACTTCATCCTTATGGTGGTCATTTCCTGCTGTTATCCGGATGCGGATTAATGAATATTCATCAATCAGGAATTGTTTATGTTCGAGTGAAAGATTTTAATACGTTCCCCTAAATTTCGGTTTCATTTAAAGTAAACCAAAGTTAACTTTAAAAAAAAAAATCTTTCAAAATAAAAATATGATTTCCGCCGTTTAAAAATAAAGAAAATGAGTTTAATTTGTTTCTATCATCGTGATTTTGATCAACCTGATTTGGGGATTTGGTATTTTTAAATTTACACCTTGCTTTTTATTATACAAGGTTTATTTCAAAATTTAAATATCGTAAAAGCCTAATCCCACTCACTGCCTTTAAAACAACTATGTTTAGGCCCGGCCCCCACTCAGTGTTATTTAGGTTACACGTATGCATGTGCCCTCCCTTTGAAAGTACCCCCATTTCTCCGGTGTGTAAAGTCAATACGGGCCGGATTTTTGAAAGCATCCCTCCCCCTATCCCCACTCCCCAGTGTGTATAAGCATGAATCTAGTAGGTCCATGGTATAAGTTAATACGGGCCGGAATTTGTTGCGTGAAAAGTACCCCTTTACTGGAGATTTTGTGAACACGAATGCGGTCCATCCGAACCCGGAATAGGGGAGGGCCGGGATTTTTTTGCCACTTTAGGGGAACTTATAATTTTGTTTTCTGTGAATGCAATTTTAGGCCTCTTCCTCTTTTCTGATCACTTCCCTAAGTTTTAACAATAAGGGATTATAAATCATGACAACTCTTACAAACTTCTTTAAATCAAGCACTCCGTGTATTTTTAAAAATAGAACCGACGTAAAATCAGTCCCCTACCGTTTTTATGAATCGGGAGTAGATTGCACACATCCTTCCTTAGCACAATGATACTTCCCACTAATGTTGATATGATTATTTGATTCATTAAATAAATAGAAAACCAGACAACAAAAGCCGAAGAATCCGGATTAAAGACAAAGTCCCGAAGTGGACGTTTGCAGTGTCCCCACGAACCTTTGGACCATAATACCGGACACGAAACATGTTGGTTTCTTTGGAGTCCATCAAGATCCGGATAACTGTCCTCCTTTTCATGGAATAATATCTAGAATATCAGAATAGTTATTGTAGCGGTCGAAGGGTGTTCGGACATTGGGTTAATGATAACTTACGGGAACTGTAAACCACACACAGAAACTAAATGTCAGATCAAGACAGTATGATATTCCAACTCAGTGGTCAGTTGATCAAGGATCTGTACAAGTGATTTTCGAAGAAAAATATACTGAAGAAGGGAATGGAGGAGGAAGTTATGTATTGGATAAGGCAGAGTGCAAGCGAAGAGAGAAGGAGGGAGGAGATAGAGGAGGGAGGAGATAGAGGAGGGAGAGAGGAGGGAGAGAGGAGAAAGTAGGGAGGGAGGAGGGAGGAGAGATGAGGGAGGGAGAAGGGGGTGGGGTGGGGCATGATTGGGATGGCGGGTGGAAGTTATAGGAGAATGGATGTACTGATTGCATACATTTCTAGTTTGGGCTGTGACTATAGTAACTGCCCCTTCCCGAATAACAATAAATTTATGCAAATTCATCTCAGACTACACTATGAATTAAACCAAAAACGAACTTTAACTCAAACTGCGTCCAAAGATCGTTCTATACTGAGGCAACTACTGCGTCGTGAATAGCGTGGGAAAGACTGCAATATGATCAAAATCACATTTCAACATGTTCCTCCAGTATCTCATTTTGAGTTACTTTAATTTTTGTATTCTCTCATCAAATTTTCACTAAATAATATTATCGACTTATCAACATGGGGATAAGGGAACAGATTTGCGAAGAAAGGGAAAGGGGGTGTTCAATCTTGCCCGAATATCATCCTTTCATGTTCTCTAATCTGCGATCGATTTAAAAAATTCATAAATTCATGGTTTAAAAAAAAATGGAACTTTAGAATGGATCAGCAGGCCCTGCATGGTGTAACCATTAATAAGACGAAAAGTGCTCAACAACAAAGCTCAAGAGCATTTCAAGAAAGATATTACCTCGAATTGTAAAGTATCTAAAAGTAATTAATAATTCATCGAAGTATAAGCCAATTAATATTATGAAATGAAAAGAGACAATTTTGTTCTTCTCTGTAACCTAGCCCCCCCCCCCTCCCCCCCCTCCCCCCCCCCCGTTTCGCACGCTATAGCAATAACAATTTGAAATGTTAGCGAACGGTTTATTATTCAACGGTAAATCTACAAAATCCCCTTAACGTGAAAGAGTCCATTTATATTGCAATCGTCACTGAACATGAACAATTCCCATGTAAATGCATTCAAACCAAACAAATTCTAAACGACATGAACCTGTTATAAATCGCATGATTGAACATAATTGATAACATGTTTTCATTCGAATGTTAAACTTGCGTAAACTCTTTAAATGTTGGGGGATTTTCTGGAAAATTTTGACTCGAATGATTATCGCTAAGTTAGTGTATTGAAACAAGGATATTGTCACTGCATGCACAAAACGTATAGCATAAACTTGTCGTAATGCATATCCGGACAGTTACCCTGATTGTCACCCCGGACAACTTTCTACTAGACAACTACCCCCATGAGAAGTACCCCGGATAGCTACTTTTGGGACACTTAGTTGCTTTTTGAACATGATTGAATAACCTAATCAAATTTTTGACTTCCTATATAGGGGCTGATTATATTTCGAAAGTTGTCCAGGGGTAATTTTTCAGGGTTTATTGTCCTAGGGGTAGTTTTCAAGTAAGATAGTTCATGATGATAATAATAACAATGATAATAATAATAAGGATAGTAATAATAACAATAAAAAAAAATTATAGTAATAATAATTACAATGTTCTGGGTTTAAATAGCGCTTAAAACATCGATGATGTTTCTGTGCGTTCTACTGATATGTTTTTACCCCAGTCATCGGATTCAGGCTTGCCCGCAAACAATGTATACACATTCTCCACCCCCTGTGCAGCAATCCAACCAGGCGCTATTTTACAGACAATGCTGAGAACACTACAATGACTTTCGTATCCTACCTGGTAATCATTAACACCTGTGTGGAGAATGGTAAATATGGATAATGGGTTGCTGAAGGACGTTAGTGCCGGGCTGGGATTCGAACCTTCAACCCTTGTATTGAGAGTCAAGAGAATAAACCACTCTACCACGACACCTCAGACGTCCAGGGTGGTAGTTCAAGGGTGGAAGAATCGTAATTGTATACCAACTTTTTAAATAATTATTATCCCTCTCTAGCGTCTGTTTTCTTTATCATTTTCTACCTTTCCCTGATTTTGCTTGTTTGTCTGTTCAGCAATATAAAGCACATTAAACAATATTTTATTGGAATTTTCACCTGCTATATACATTATGCGTATTCATGTATGTATGCCCATAACAATAGGGACCGAGGTCACATCGACTAGCTGAATACTGCCTGAATTATGAGATATTCTGGTTGATAGGATGAATAATTGTTCTAGAAATTTACCTGGAAACATGGTTTTTATCTCATCCAGTATTCCGATAGAATTAGAATCTGCCACAAAGGCGACAAAAACGTTAGCAGTCGAATTTTGTATTTTAGCCTGAATTCGGAGTCTTTCATCCAAAAAGTGGTCCCCAGTCAAACTTTTTCTGATGGGAATCTTGATATCGATACACACGTTGTCTTTTGTTTCCAATCTCATTTCCACGGTTCTCATAAAAATTCGTCCCATCTCGTCATCCGTGATTAGAAAACCGACCCCACGACCATCCCGAAATGGTCAATGACTTCTAGAACCGTTACAATAAGGGCTTCGTGCGATGGCGCCGAATAATTAACGATAGAATGCCGAGTTTTATATTGGAAATCGGTTACGTAATGAGATGAAGATAAGCTATAAACGGGGATATCCATGCTCCCTGCTATCTCCAATAACGCATGTGTGAAGAGTGGTGGAAAAAAAATTGGCGCCAAGAATGACGAAGGGATTTTGGATGTTCCGCAGGAGAACGCGAATGTCGTCTGCTCGAAACGATGAGCCGTTTGTACATAAACACGTATGGATGATGGCGTAATCTGTTATTGATGTGTTGGATCGCGAAGGGTAAAATTATGGCTGCCTCTCCGATCGCGTATTCAATATTGATGGCAGAATGTACAACATTTTCGATGCACTTTTCCTGAGATTTTCCATCACCGGAGAGAATGGCGATTATGTTTATATCTCCATCTGGCATCGTAAAGTTCCCCTCCTCTGATGTGAAACAGAAATCAAAAGTATCCAAATAACAAGACAATCCCAAATTTCCTTTCGTGTCCAGAACAGCTTTCACCACTGGTAGAAGAGAATATAACACAAGTGTCCACAAGCGAGACATTTTGCTTGATAGTTTGCTCTTTTGCGGGAAAAGAAACGGTGATTAACGAAAGAACTTTCTTTTCAAAGTGTCCACGAGTATCTGTGATCATTGAATCACACTTTTCACACTCACCAAATGAATTTCATTCAAGAGTTGACATCTTAAAACGATGACTCTGTCTTAATATGTCTATATAAGTATTCGGCAGATGAAGAATCTATCAAATAACTGCAAACTCGAGTCAGGCATTGAATGCTAGCGGACGAAAGATATTGTTCATTAGGTGTATGCATCACGTTCAGTGGCACAACATTTAATTCGCATCATCCCTGGATTTCAATTTGTGGGATGAGGCGTATCGCACTGTCTCTTATATTGATGTCGTGTTGCAAAAACAAAACAAAACAAAAATGAGAAGGCTCGAAGTTAAGTTGGGTAGAAACAGAGGATCTCAAAAAGCTGTTTTTCTCCATATTTCACATTTCCAATTGGCACAAAACGGCCGTCTGTCACACTTCGCACGAGTACAGTGAAGAGCGAATAGCAATGAAACATCATCAGTTTGATTAAATTAAGGATGGCAGGATGAGAACGAAGCGAATCAAGCGATAAATAGTAGATACAATCCTACCATTAATCATAAAAAACGTCGCCGGGTTACAACCGTTTTATGAATCAACACAGGTCCACATGCACTCTGATAAAAAATATATCTGTTTCCATGGCAACGATATACTTCCTGTGCAGATACCGTACGAGTGATGATATTTTTTATAATGTCTTCTAATTGATGTTTTTTCCAGCAATTGGATAGCTGGGGCGATCACTGCGCATGACATTTAAGGCTGGAGGTGCGATGACGTCATTAATACTACACGATGAGTGCTTCAGTGGTTACCAACTGAATTAAAACTAACGATTATAAACTTGAAATGGAATGAACTAAAGTTGTATCCCCTTTGTTATTCAAACTTCATTCCGGGCTTCCTTCATCTTTTTTAAACAATCTTCTATACTTCTCTTTTTCTTCTTCTTCATCTTCTTCTTCTTCTTCTTCTTCTTCTTCTTCTTCTTCTTCTTCTTCTTCTTCTTCTTTTACTTAAGCATAGTAATGATACAAAATATAGCGTATACTAAACATTCAGCTTCTCAATTAACAATACCATTAACATTATAACGTGACTATATAAATGAATTTACAGAGAACCCTTCTCCTCCGCTTTTCCTCCTTCTTCTTACGGTTCTTTTCTTCTTGCTCTAAATAAAAAAACAATACTACGTCCAATGCCTCGATTTCAATGACCGTTCAAGTCCTTTTATTTTGTATGGAAGAATTACAACAGAAATATAATGTTACGTTAAATTTGCTTCAAAGTTTTGGTTGTGAGTTAATGATTAAAACTTAATCAATTTTAGAAAGGCATCTTTCATAACTGATTTGCTCAATTTGTTATAGATATGAATACAAAATGTTCATTCAAAGTACAATATCTAGCCATTAATTAGAATACGACCCGTCTAAACGTCATCAAATTAGTTGAAAATGAGATGATTTATCGCGAGTAATAAGAAATGTCAATGTTTTGCGGATAATATTGAAAAGGCATCACATAATCAATTCGTTAATTAGGCCTATTTGATTGAAGGACACAAAAGCTGTGCGATTTTAAACGCATTTTACACCTCCAATGCGCTATAAATAAAACAAAAATTGTCGTTATTAAAGTGTTCTTTCTTTTTTGGGTTATTTACCGCCTCTCCGCCAAGTTACAAAATTATGTATAACCCCTAAAAGGAATTAATTGTACGTGAAATGAAATAAAACGTGAAACTCTCTTCAATCTTTCCACTGGTCAGTTTTAATATCCAAAACGCAATCAAATTACTTGTGAAAAGCAATATCGCAATGTATATGAACGACAGTCTAAATTATTGTCGAAGTTTGTGATGATTTATGAAATTATGGTAGCATGTTTATAAGGACCATTGTTCGGAACCATAATATCGGAGTAAACAACCACTTAATTAATAATTACCCATGCGCTGGTAGTATTTTTATGAAATATCATTAATAAACTCGTAGCCTAACAATGTCCTAAAATACATAGTACTCTAATCTCCTATATCTACCAGTAAATCATTTTAAATCATATAATTGCTGTTCAATAAGGCAGGAGGAAATGCTTAATGTTCTATCAAAATGTTTACGATTATCTGGCAGTCCAGCTATATTTTGTCTCTTTTCAATAAGGCATTCAAAAGGCATGTTATTGCATTGTTATTAATCTTTACATGGATGATGAATTTTTATGGTCATTCAATTTCGAGGCAACCGAATGCGTTCGCGCCACTCGTTATATTATAAAGGGTAATAAAACGTAAATCAGTTTTTATAAATGGGGTTGGAAATTGTTAAGATTATTGCGATGGAAAATAATTTGAGTACTTTTAATTAGTGATAATTAATATCGAAGGCAGAATAATCGGTTCGCTGTACTTTTCTCTACTAAATAACAACCAATCATGAGTATTGTAATGCACTTTTCTTAACTATTTATTAGACGATTGATTTATACTAAATATATTATGTATCCTTTTTCTTTTTTTTTCTATGATTATCATAAGTATTATTTTATAGTTGTGTTGTTATAAGAATTTTT